>JAHDVE020010142.1:0-89719 GCA_022606495.2 Halesus radiatus
CAGTAAAATATTCGGCGCTCATAGATACAGCGTGTTTTCAAAACAAAATTGTGTAAAATTGTTATCAAAAACTCAAAAAATTACAACACATTGCCTCTCGAATATTTTACAATTATAGCATTCCTGCGGCATTGTTTCAAAATTTTGCTAAAGCTATTGAAAAGATTGATATATTTTATAAAAATAAAACAGTAACTTCGTTTATAACGACGAGAATTTTATTTAATTTTATTACGACCGACCGGTTTCGCTTAACATAAGCATCTTCGGGGTACAAAAATTAAACTGATCAAAAATACATAGTGTGTGTTTATATATACAAAATAGAATAAGACAGAACATAACATAGAACAAAGAAAAAATGAGATAGCATGAAATCGATATCTGACATAAAAACAGAGAGAAAGAGACAGAAGTGTACATAATAGAATACCAAGGAATACCTGAACAGGTGGTTATGGGATACTGGGAAATTTTACGAGATTATAGGAAATATACCTAATATTGGGCTATTGGACACATTTAGTTGATTATTAAGAATTTCATTTTTGGTTTTAACTGCTTTCTTTATTTCGAGTGATTCTAAATTATTTAATCTGTTTCCATGGCCATTTTTATGAAGAATATTAGCACCGGTGCTTTTTTCGGAAAAACAGTCGGTTTTTCAGAATTCGCCAATCACCTTATTGATTAAGATCATACCTTCATTCAAAGCACCGGTGCTAATATTCTGTGGATTTAGGGGTATTTTTTTTATTTATTAATGCATTTTGTTAGGTGACCAGATCTAAATACCTAGGTACTTTTCCACCTTCCTCTTCCCCATATCCATCTCCTCCGTACTAACCTCAGCCTCACAACATACCCCGATTGGGATACCAAAGTCTCACTTGCTACTACGGTTGGGAGCAGTTGGGACTCTTGTGCGGTTTTGCCTATGTTTGTTTTTAAATGAAACACCCGAATTTTATTATTTTTATTTTATTAATTTATTTATTTACGTCCAAATTGGGCTTAAGGCATTAAACTTTTGTAAATTAGTGCAATATGCATCATATATTATAAATCCAATGTAAATATGAAATTCGTAATAAAAACATGATTAAGAAGTTCAAAACAAAATAATTAAACACATGTACATATATATAAAAAAAATAATTTTCCCGGCTTACCCGCGTAATTTAGTCCTTAGAAGGACTTTTTAACTCCTGAAGTTTCAGACAAATCACACTGTCCATCTTCAGCGGGCTTATGTCTTGAGTTTTGTTTTGAACTGATCGCTTGCGCGTGTCAGTTCAATCCAGAAGTGAAAACCTAAGGGAGTGCAAATAATTTTAATAGTCTAGAGCGAAGCACGCGTGTTGATAAAAGGGTGTATATATAACTAACGACATGGAAAAGTATTGAAAAAATTGGACAAATAATTATATATTATTTTCAATACTAATTCTATAATTTAGATACGAGATGGATAAAAATGACGGAAAATAGTTAGATCTCAATAGACGCCAGTCCCGATATAACTAGAGGATCTGGGTTTTAATCCCAGTTGCTGCCGTGTCCTTTAAATTTCCTTATTTTTTTCTGTTTCATGTTTTAGTTAGATTTATTAGTTCAATGAGGTTTATAAGCTTCAATGTTTTTTATGTATTTAATTTACGGTATATTTATTAATAAAACACCCTCTAGACTTATATATTTACATTATAATGTACGGTTGCAGCCCGGGGCTTTTCACATGCCGAAGTGTAGTGAAGATTTATTCAATCGAGCATAAATTTTCCTTCATTCGAATTTTATTCCCCACTCGACGCGTGTTGCGTTAGTTGTTTATTTTTAAATGATGTAGTCAAAGTTGGCAGCCGGCGAGGGGATGGTATTTTGGAAAGCAGAAATAAACCTACTGAAAATGCGGGAAAACCTTCCGAAAATTGTAAAAATGTTATGGTTTTTGAGTCCCTACTGCTCTCAACTGTTCCCAGCCAGTACGACTATGTTATCCCATTTTTGATATATTGTAAAAATGCTGAGAGTAGAAGGAAATGTAGAAGAGAAAGGTTGTGAAGTATCTAGCTATTCAGTTATGGTTATTGTCGTTTCGAGCAACACTTCAAATTTGAATGATGGTGATCACAAAGGCGATACACAGAGTAAATAAGTACCACTCTGGATTTATCAACGGTCATACGAGTACATTATAATTATAAACACTGAAATACTTTTTGAAACGTTGCGTTAGCTCAAGGAAAATACGTAATCACTCCTAGCGTCTACATATGCAGAATATGTTTGGCTCCCGCGCTATCGCAGCGCATTAATGATGATTTGTTGATAGGTATACGCACATCGTACAAACTAACAAGGAATAAAAACATATTTAGATTATATTTTCATATGAAGCGGAAACTTGGTGATATGACATTATAATTTAAAAAAGAAAACAATAACTTAGTACATCACTTTTATTTGTTATATACTATTTGCCGACCGGGTTTCGCTACTACCGTAGCTTCTTAATCATAATACTAAACTATGAACATGTGTTATAGATTGATAAAAAACAGGCGAGTGAAGGGCCAAGGGTGGGGGATGAGCAGGTACCTGACTGGGAAGGCCGTGTACTTTTTTGCTTTCCTTATTTCTAACACTTCTAAGTTATCTAGTCGAATGCCTTTTTATGCAGTAAACTAGTACCTGTATTGAATGTGTGGTCTGTTTCTAAAAGGTGGTTGGCAAATTCCGAGAAGCTATTATTATTGAGACATCTTAAGTGTTCTTTTACCCGGATATTAACATTACGCGACATTTTGCCTACATAAAACGCCAGGTAATTGTTGCATTGAAGTGAATAAATGCCCGAGTGGCCTAAACTGTCTTCTTTATCTTTACCATTAATTAAACATTTACCTATACTATTCTCTGTGTAAAATGCTAGTTTAATATCTGACGGAAGATTTTTAATGCTTTGTTGCGAAAAGTTATTGATATATAAGATTCTACGCCATCGGTACGGTTGATTATTATTATTTATTATTTATTATATTTTTATTAGGGGGGGTACTGTTGAATAAAAACTTATTTAATTTAGGATGTTATTGAGTAAGTTTTCACGATAACCGTTATTTATTGCGATCATGAAAACTTAGTCAATAACATCAAAGATATTGTTTTATTTTTTTAAATTAATTTTTATTATTTTCTAAAAAGAAAGACAAATATTCCCTGGTTACGAATAACCTGACAATATTTGAAAATCTCGTACTACCATCGCAGTAAGCGGAAGATATTGCTCGTGTCGTGATGGAGGACTTAGCCAGCCGAATAATTGAACTCACGACGCCTGGGTGAGACCCAGACGCGATGCCAATTCAGCCACTGACCGGTCAGTAGATTACTTTTATAGCGCCGTTTTCGTGGGAAAATCAACTCAAAGGCTCTTTACAAATAATTTATGCAACCTATCACTTTAACGTTTAACTAATACCATACAGGTGAAATTTATTACTAATGACGTACATGTAAGATTTATAATTATTGACTTACAATTGAGACTTATAACTAGTAACTTACATACATAATTTATAGGTAGTGACCTACAACGAAAACTTCTACCTAGTGACTTACAATTTGGACTTAAGTATAACGAGTTTCTTTCAATATAGACATAAGTATAATTAGTTTCTTACAATTTAGACTTAAGTATAATGAGTTTCTTACAATATAGACATAAGTATAACTAGTTTCTTACAATTTAGACTTAAGTATAACTATTGACTTAAAATTATATGCGTATTTATGACCAAGTGCATATTTTAAACACAATACTGCAAAATGACTTACAACTAAAGTCTTACAATTAACATAAATATAATTACAATACTATTAATACCTGTTATTGCCCGTGCTGTCAGTGGTAAAGCATATATAAAAGAAGAAAGGAAAATCATATAATATGTATAATAATGCAGTAGTTACCGCGAAATATTTTATTGTTTCAAACTATGTAAAAATGATGCCAGACAGCATGTTACCCAAAAATATAAAACCATTGCTTAGCAAGAGAAAGTATACTCGTATAAATAAATTGATTGCTCTCATATCAATTCAACAACTAATAAAGGTTTAAAAATGCTCGGCTTCGTTCTTCGCAATACCAGAGACTTCAGGAATATTCCAACACTAAAATTATTATACTCTTCCTTAGTTCGTAGTCAAGTCGAATATAATTCTTCTTCTATATAGTTCCCTCACTGTAAAATTCACTCCGACTCCATTGAAAAGGTTGAACATAAATTTCTAAGATATTTTATCTATAAACTCGCATTACCTGTTGAAACTATAAATTACAATTACTAATGCAAGAAATAAAACTATTAAAACTCTCAGATAGAAGATTTGTTTCTTGCTTAACTTTTAATTTCAAAATGGTTAATGGTTTATTGACAGCCCTAATATAATCAGCTTAATTAAATTTAATATTAAAATTTGAACTCCTCGATCCAAAAATTTATTCAATTATAACGATAATCTCAGCACTGAGTCATTCAAAAATTCTTTTGTAACTAGAATCTACGCAGAAAGTAATACATTTTTAGACATAGTAGATATATTCAATTGCTCGCAATACAAATACAAACAGAGGATTATTGCTCACATCCACAACAATTATTAATATATGTGGCTAGAATATAAGTATCAGTGAATGTGCGGTATATTTTGAATATTCGCCTTTGTAGCTAATTACTTGGAATGGTACTTACACTTTGTTATTCCTGCATTTGTTCATTATACAAATGAAATATTTAGTTGTTGTATTTCATCAAATGTATCTATATACCTACTGTGATGTGTTTTGCACCTGTGTGACTATTTAAACAAACTAAATATGTAAAGGCCCATAGCTCGTATACAATTTTTTTTGAAATTTTATATAAAACACATTTAATAATGTTGTTATTAAGTTCTTCGTGTATTTTTAGTTTTTATTGTTGTGACAGCTGTTTCGGCGTTCAGGGCCATTTTCAAACTGCGGTTAATCCAGATTGTGACGACTTATTTATATTATTTTATTGACTCCCACAGAATTCTAATTTGGATGGGTTTTTAAATATAATCATTTATTATCGGTAAAATCGATTCAGTTATAAAATAATTCAAATTCTCTATTCTGTTTATTGATTTTGCGCGTTTATTAAATGTAATAATGTGGATTAACCGCAGTTTGAAAATGGCCTTGAACGTCGAAACAGCTGTCACAATAATTAAAACTAAAAATACTTGCAGAACTTGATAACAACATTAATTAATTTTATTGGCATTAAATAAAAAAAAAATTAAATTAAATGGAGTCCCACGAATTAAACAAAAAAACAATTAATAGTTATTGTTTAGTTATGCTGTTTCCTAATTTTACGTACTACAGGGTTAAATATATTTTGTATATATTAATACATAACTATTTGATTTTAAAAACTATTAAAGGTGGTTTACATTGTGTATTTAACATGGTAATTTTAAAATGGGTTTACATAATGAAAAGTTGGCGAATTCTGAATTTATTATGAGTTTACTATTAGGTATTATCTTACTTGGTAGATCGTATTTCACAGTTGAATTTCCCAGTATTGGTTAGTACCATCATTATTTCAATAAATCATTAAAATATCTTGGTGATTAACTCTAATGATACTGAAAAATCAACGTACTATCAAAAAACCAAATTCATCATAGGAACATACTTTAGGGAACTTTTATAGAAAACTAAGGAGCAGGCGAAAAATTGGAATACAAATACACCTGGTACAAGAAAGGGAAAATAATAACAAGGAAAACCGAAAACGAAAATATGGTATAATAACAATAATACTTGGATGATTTGTATAGCGCCGTTTTTGTGAAATATCACCTCAAGGGTGCTGTACAAATACTACTTGCTAGGTTTTATCTTATTATGTACATATACAGAAAACATACTTACCTGATAGGGAACTCCAGATTAAAAAGTTAAATTACAATGTTTTGGGCTGAGATGATATGACTTTGCATGCACAGGACACATATATTAGAAACCACTTACCACAACACGGTACCAGTATGAAGATAGTCTTGATAGGTAAAAGCAAAGAAGAAGCGGAAAAAAGTTAAAAAAATTATTTTAATAAATTATTATAATGCAATTCCAATAGAAATTATCACTATCAAAAATAGAAATATTATGATATTTGTTGTAACTCAGTATTTAAAAATTACTTGCTTTAGTGATTTCTTGCAGAAAGCCGTTGATATATTACCTTCAAATACGCCACTTGTTGCATGTGGATTTGTTCTATTTTGTGACGTTTTTTGAATATCCAGTAACGTAACTTAATATTTATTATACGTATATTTCTCTTGTATGGTATTTCCTAGAATCAGCCGTAACAGCGATGCGCCAGACAGCCCAACAAATTGTCGGGGCATTATTAGAAAATTGTATTCATCCAACCTATACGGTGCGTTATACGCACGTATTAAATGTTTGATTGAAAGCAGATAAAACCAGCACCTAATTTATTTTATTTATTTATTTTAGAAACAAACAATACATGTATAAAATGAGTGGCGTACAAATTACAAGGTTTTAGAATATTATTATAAGGATCGGTACCAATGACATGTCTCTGGTAAGTGGTTATATACATTTTAAGGAAAAAAGGTATATGAAAAAAAGTGTACATTATATAGGTGTATGTCTTTGTGTGTGTGTGAGAGAGTGTGTATATTTAGGTATATGGCTGAATAGTGCTATGTACGCGAGAGTTGTGATTGCGCATTGATGTTACGAGTAATATTTTTTTTAAATGACGGTAGGGAGTCAAAAAAATATGTCGAGATTTGAGTTGGGGCAAAGATTATTAAATGTTTGGAGAACACAAGAAATTGGTGACTTTGCTGCAGCGTCTGTTTTGTTGTTTAATGTTTAAAATAGTTTGGTGTGGCGAATAAGTTTCGATGGTATGTTAAAGTTAATTTGAGATAGGAGTTCATGGCACTCTATTTCATTATTTAAAAAATTATACAAGAATGTAGTGTCGGCTATCGTTCGTCGTAGTTTCAGAGATTGAAGTGCATACTGATAATTATTGTTGTATTTGAACCGGAGAAACTTAGTGAATTTATTTGGGATTCCAGACAGGCTTTGCATATCCCATTGTACTTTTGAATAATACAAGTACATCTAGATTAAATAAGTGATATAATAATATCTATGGAAAATGTATAGTTATCGGCAATAAAAACAGTGTGGAGAGGGGTACCAAGGAAATATTAAAGGAGTAGAAAAAAATAAAGTAATTCAACGAAGAAAAGCTATGAGGAAAATTGATATAAGAAAATTGTGAATGAAATTTATTTATTGATATCGAGTGATCCAGTGGAAGCGATCTCGAGGAAGAATGAATTTGCAGCCTGTAAAATATGAAGAGGAATAGGAAGATTTAAAAGTGGGGACGAATGGTCATCTAAAGATTTATATAATCCTGCACTGAGATGAAAATATATGCTACTTTTAATTATTTTTTTTGTAAATACATGTTTAAAAAATATGTATATTTTATCTTTTTTTAAATATAGCCTCGAGTCGTTGCGCTGGCTGTTGGAAAATTAAAATTTCCTATATCTTTTTAAATTTTTTTCAAATTTCGTATTATTTTTCTACGCTAAAGGGAGAAATGAAATAAGAGTGCACAGTACACGTAAAATAAATTGCTGTGTCGTTTTGTTACATAATTATATAATAAAAAATATATTTTGGACACTGAGTCACTCGGGTATTGCCGGCGCAATGATAAAAGGTTATTTCGTGCCGTGTCTACCTACCCATATATAAGCTGGGATCCAAATGCATCAGTCCTGATGTTTTTTGCAACGATATAAAGGATTAATTTATTATTCTACTGGCTAAAACGTGCACAATGAAACTATCTGCAATAAGTCCATTTATGGGGCATTGTTGCGATAAAATATGCATTTTTATATAAAAATAATATTATTCACGATTTGCACTTTTATCGTCAGTTTAACAAAGCGCATTGAATGAAGCTAAATTTCCTCGAAAATTGTAGGAAATCAAGGACGGGTGTTAAAATAAACCCACCAGAATGACAGAATGAAATAAAAATTTTTGATATCTACAAATTCTATACATTGTTTTTCAATTTTCGGTTTGTTTTTATGGAAGAAGTGAACCTTTTTAATCAGTTCATTTTTAAAATGATAACTATTTCCTACCCTTTGAGTATTTGTTGAGCTCAAAAAATATATGAGGGTGAAACACGTTACAAATATTTTATTTTAACAAGGCCTAATCGGTCAGAAGGTAATACTTTTTCAGATATAGCAGATATGTTCAACTGGATGGAATACATATATAAAAAAACTATAATAACATACATTCTCAACAATTACTAACAAACTACGTGTCTAAAGCAGTGGTGGGCGAAGCGGCTCGGTTTAGTGAGTCGGATCACTAAATCAGCTTTTTGTAGTGTACCGGTTCGGTGATCCGGCTCGATTGAACAACGGTTCGCACCCCCCGCACCGTGCCCTCTCCCTCTCTCCCTTGGCCCTCCTAAAGAAGTCCTTAAGTCGCTCTTACACGATACTTTTTTCGTTCAGTTTTCAGGTGGATTGTTTTTACAGAGCTGATTTACACTAAACCGAGCCGCTTCGCCCACCACTAGTCTAAAGTATAACTATTAGTGAATGTGCTGTGTGTTTTGTATATTCGCCTTTGTTGCAAATTATGTTTAATTTATGCATAGACAATGTTATTGCTGAATATTTTTGTGAGACATTAAAAAATATATATTGTATTTTGTGAATACGGCCTATACTCTCGATGCACCTACTAGAATATTTATATATAAGGGCTAACTTGATACAGTAAATAAATAACATCACGCTTTAATATTTCATTACACATCCAGTCACCTACCTCAGAACAGGTTTCACCTAGTGAGGTGGGTAATATAAACCATGCAATTATCAAGTACGAGTATATAACATATTGTACCTTAATTTAAACATTTTTTAAAAATAAACGTCGATTTATCGGCACTAAAACTGAAAAATCTTACATTATTCTAAAACGCACAAATAAGCTGTATAATGCATTCCGATCATAATCATTCAACTAATATGCGAACGAATTCACTATTCTATACATCTAAAGTGTGGCCTATAAATAATCACCAACAATTTTAAAAATATATTAGGCAGTGATATCACAAAAAAATTTCTTCGCCCTAAAATGTTTAGACTTACGGAATTGAATACTTGGTTTGTGTGAAACCACTATGAATAACTAACTAACATTCAATTTCAACGCTGATCTAAGTGGAAGCCTATAAAGTGAAGCTATTGTCTATAAAAAACTTTATTTTTTATTTTTTATATGAATACCGGACAAGAGTCCCGACTGCTCCCAACCGTCTGGAGCCAATTTTGATTATGGCATCGCCAATTGGGGAATTTTGTGAGGCTAAAGGTATTGGGGAGGGGATGGAGAGGGGGAATAGGAAGTTGGGGGAAACTTCTGGCTATTCAGATCTGGTCACTAAACACGGCTAAAAGCTATTTCAAGCATCGTTTCAATTCTGAATTGTGGTCTTTCACCAGGGCGATACTGAGAGTATCTTCCACTCTGGAACGTGCGCAAAAATACAATATATTACTTTTAAATGAATTAATTGTGAAACAGCACAAATAATATAAATAAAATTTACTCGAGCACGCCGGGATTTGAACTCGCGACCTTCTGTTTCGTAGTTGGGAGCCTTACCCCTCGATCACGGAGGCCGTCAAACATATATTATAAAATCACAAGAAGTAAGTAAAACACTTTCGGACAAAGAAACTACACACGCGAACGATACATATGCAACAAAACTCCACACATCCTTCCCTCAGATAGAAAACGAATAAAGACTTTAAAGCGTACAAATCATAGATTAAAGTCCGGCTGAAAGAGGTGAATGAAATAACCTTAAAAACAGCCCTAAAAGTCACATATAAGACAACTAATTAGACGACATCAAATTAAATAACTCAAGTCCGCCTCAGCAGAGGACCCCTAGAGAGGACTAAGAAAAAATGGTCAAATAGTTTGCACAATATAATAATTAGTAGGTATAAATTAAATCATATAATAAGACGTCACAATGTGGTTTAACCACAGTTTTAAAATGGCCTTAAACGCCGAAAGAGCTGTAAAATAATAAAAACTAAAAATACTTGCAGAACTTAATAATAACATTATTAAATTTGACTTACAATAAATGTTTAAAAAAATTAAATGGAGTTGTACGAATTAAACACACAAACAATTAATATATCAAATAAAAATAAAATAATAACTTTGTTTATAACCACGAGAATTATTAGCTCTCTAATTCTCGTGGTTATAAACAAAGTTATTGTTTTATTTTTATTAAATATGTCTAACCACAAAGTGACTGCTTTCTATCAAAATATTAATACATCAATTTGTATTTCAAACAGTTATTATGTGAACTTTGTATTTCACTTACGTATTTATATAGATGCTAATAAAAATAATAAAAAGGCGCCTACTTCTGGTTGCAAGTTTAAGATGTACTAAAAAATTAAGCATTAACCTAATATAGTGCAATTGTGTATTTCTTAGGCATTGACTACGTAACAATTTCTAGACATTTTGTTAAGGAGTTTTAATTCACGGTGTACATAAAATTAATAATTTGCATTCGGTTTCGACACTTCTGTGTCATTCACTAGCATTCTTAAAACCAACTTAAATCATACATAATGTGTACACTGTGAATTAAAACTATTCAAAAACAAAACATTTATTTTTATTCATTGAAGATAACTCCCAAATCGAAACAACAGACAGAAAATACTCGGAAAAAAAAGATAACGGTAGCAGCTGAGATTCGAACCCATAACCCCATAGTCTATCCCCATGGGCTCTATGCCAACTTAGCTACAGCTACTCCAACCCATCCCGTCATTTTCATCGGTATCATACTTCTAAAAACTGTCAATAACATCCTCAATGATTAACATATATTTTTTTGGCTGCTACCTTTCCATAACTGCAAGACTCTGCCCGAATTCGTTTGTAATCGTTAGATAGTGTCTCGGATATACCTATTGATTTTTATTCATGTGGGACAACTGTTGACTTTTATATAACCTATCAATTCAAGGTTTGTGATTATTTTTTTAATAATCTGTAAACCTTTAAATGTATAAATAAAATACATAGAATTCTGTGTGACGCAAATAAAAGCTACTAGCTGATGTGTACCCGGCCTTGCTCAGGATGTTTCACTTGTCATTAGGGTGCTATTATTTATTTTACAGCGAAATTAACTATCTCCAAATAAAGAAACATTAATTTGAATATTTTATTTCATTCCAAACGTTTATTTTTTTCAAAATATATCTAAATCATTAAGTTCTAAGTGATGGTAATGGTTCAATGTTTATCATACTAATTTTCAAACGTTATGGCAACAGTTTTACGTATCGGATTTCATTCAAATTACTCTCTAAATCTTCACGGACCTAATAAGAACAAACTGTGCTATTTGCAGCGAAACCGGTTTAGTAATTTTCAAGAAAATCGAGGACAAACAAACAAACAAACATTCATTGATTTATATATATATATATAGATAATTACGATGTGTTGGAAACGGAAAAATTAAAATGAATCGCTCAGTTGCAAGTTTTTTCTTTCAATTGTTGTAACAAATGTATATTTTACAAAAGGTTAAACAAATTGATCGCAAATGCGTAAATTAAAAAAAGAGTATTTTTATACAATAGTTTAAAAAGACCCGTGCCTCAAAATAAATGGAATTGTAACAAATACGGTATGTTTATGAGTAACAGAATCCACGTCAATGTCATGGACCATTCACACGTCACTCATTTTTCAAAAGCAACGATGATCTAACGGCGCTATTCATTATAATTCTCTGGCCTTTGAACTACGAGCAGACAGCATCAGTCTATAAAAAAAATCCGTCAAAATTTGAAAAATGTTTTTCATGCTGGTATGTTTCTATTTAGTCTTTGAAGTCAAAAAACATTAATATACAGAGAAATATACACCGTCGTTTTATAGAGTTACAGAAAAAAGCTTAGGTGAATTGCTTCATACAGGCGGCTCTTAAGAAAGTTATTTCTCTCTCAGCCTATGTCATCTGTCTGTGGCAATGCAGTGCGAAGGGTTTTTTTAAGGAGAGCATTTTTTTAGAATTTTATTGAAATCTAATTTTACGAAGTTCTGCAAGTATTTTTTTAAAAAATTTTTTAATATTGCGACAGCTGTTTCAGCATTCAAGGCCAATTTTCAAACTGTCTGAAGCAGCTGTCACAATAATAAAATCTAAAATACTTAATAATAAGATTATTAAATTTGAGTTACATTAGTTTCTAAAATATGAAATTGAGTTCTTCGAATTAAAAACAAAAACAATAAATAGTTAATATACTAAATAACCTAATATGAATAGAAAATAACAGATTAAGAACTAAAATAAATAAATTAATAATGACTTATCATTTGTCTATACTTGACATTATTATTTTTTTAGTATTCTATATATTCCCGATAAAGTATCGCTTTCGAAACATATAGATTTCACCATCCTACCACCAGAGTGCAGTAGTGCTACTTTCTCCACTGGCGATAAAGGGAGAAATGTCTATCATGTCAGTGAAAAGGAGAACAACATTAACTTTACCCCAATCAAAACCATTCATAATAGCGAGGATTGTCGGGTACACGACAGCTAGTGTCTAATATATCTTATTTTGTATTGTTCGCAGTTCTCACATCCTTCCTGGGCGAATCCCTGACCCTGGAGCACGTGCAGAGGTCAGACATGGGAGCCTACCAATGTATTGCCAGCAACGGAGTCCCACCCACTGTCAGCAAGCGATTCGATGTCAAAGTCGTGTGTAAGTAACTCCATCAACTAACTGCAAATAATATTACACAATAGGACGGAGTGAAAAAACTTTTTTTCAAAATTTGCCAATGGTATTATTATCAATCGGCGCCTTGGTAGTATATTCAATCCTTTCTTGTTTTAGGCATTTTACGAACAGGCCACAATCGAGTTCGTGCGGTTATTTTACCAAAATTTCGCTCCGCGCGTCTGTTTGTGACTGATTGACTACATCTGTGGAAACGCAAGACAGAATCAAAGGTCGGGTAGAAGAAGGAGGGAATTAGATAGTTTGAACATCAAATGTATTTGCAACGTTATTCTAAACAAACCGATGTGCCTGTTTACTTCTAATTTCTGAAAAAAAAAAAACTTTTTTCTAATACTTCAAAAAAGTGTGCCACCTGAAGATAAAGTAAGAATTTTATGATATTTTGTATACTTTATAATATTTATTATAATAATAATAATTGGATGATTTGTATAGCGCCGTTTTTGTGAAAAATCACCTTATAATGTACTACCGAGGCACCGATTGGTAATATAGCATTGGTAAATTTCGGAAAGAAAATTTTTTCACTCCGCCCTATTACTTGATGGATGCAAGACGTACCAGATGAACAGGGGATTCCTGTGCCCATCTGGATTTTAAAAAAATTGTGTCATTTTGATTTTTTCACGATGCGTCTCCTTTTCCAAGTATTATTTTTACTTTAAGGTAAATATTACTCAGATATATCTGATATATAATATTCAATATATTGACAGTTATTAATTGTTTTTGTCTTTAATTCGTGGAATTCCGTTTGATTTTTTTTTATTTTTTTTTATATTAATATAAATCAAATTTAATAATGTTATAATAGATTTCTGCGAAGTTTTTGGTTTTTATTATTGTGACAGCTATTTCGGCGTTCAAGGTCATTTTCAATTTCTTTTTCAGTTTGAAAATGGCCTTTAATGCCGAAACAGCTGTCACTATAATAAAAACAAAAAAAAAACCTGCAGAACTTGAATGATAATATTATTAAATTTGATTTACATTAAATAAATAATTTTAAAAATGTTGACAGCCGATGCTTGTCTGTGTGAAACATGTATCTCAATAATGTCATATTTAGGTAAATAATATTAGTATCTATCGGAAGGATGGGAAATTTATATAATTATCGCATTATTTATATCAATAAGATTTCATGGATTTGACCGTCAATCATTTGATAATAATTAACGAAATGCCACTTCCTTTCCAGTAGGACAACTAATTCACCATAGCT
Organism: Halesus radiatus; assembly: GCA_022606495.2. Classification (NCBI taxonomy): domain Eukaryota; kingdom Metazoa; phylum Arthropoda; class Insecta; order Trichoptera; family Limnephilidae; genus Halesus; species Halesus radiatus. Next base: position 14,261 of record JAHDVE020010142.1, read on the forward strand.
GGTCTGATCGAATTGATAACCTAGTAATATCTGCCCATACGTTATTCCCTTCTTTATAAAAAAAAATTACCACAAAAGTCAGGGATATAACATAGTTTGAGAAACTAATCATTGTCATTTTTACCCTTTACCATTAATTTTCACATGATTTTCGGTTTCGAGTATTTAATTTTTTTGCTCAATAGATGCATATTTTGTGGCGTCATTATTCATCGAATTAAGAATTTTCTTTACACCACTGTTTAATATATAAATATCAACATGTTTCGGAAGTGAAGCGAAACGAATCAGGGTACATAGTGTACTAATATTTTTTATTTGCCATTTTTTTGTGTTTTAATCTTAACAAATATGGGATTAAAACAAAAATAAACAGGTCACTGATAAGATTCTTAATACTCGTTTTCTCCCCCCAGTTCATCCCCTGATTCGAGTTCCCGCCCAGTTCGTATCTGCCCCGGTGGAGACAGACGCCACCCTTCAGTGCTATGTGGAAGCCTCCCCTAAAGCTATGAACTCCTGGTTCAGAGATTCAGGTAAGAGATGCTAACTTAATACTTGGTAATATTCTCTCCCTCAATGAGTAGTATGAATTTTGTATATATACGTGTTAATACCTGCGGGGCAGTGGGGTGAGTTTTTGGACGAAGGTTTTTAGGTAAATAATTAGTTGAAGTTATTTACCTTATATCTGCCCGGAAGCAGTAAATATATGTGTAACGAGCGTGAGACCGACGCCTTGTATGAGAGAAACAACAGATGAGTTATATAAGAGCTTCCATTACTATACAGTCTCTTTTCGTCATCAACTGTCATCCGAGATAATACATCGTGTTAATTACAGTTGCATCGGACAGAATAGACTTATACCTAGGGTTTTATAATTCAAATATTTAAGGAAATTATTTTTTTACCACAGTACTCACACATTTCTACATTACTCATATTTAATATGTTTTCATGAAATCATCCTACACACTTTGTAGCTTTCAAGGCAAAATGATGCCGATAATCGTGGGACTTTAGTAAATAATTTGCTGCTCTATAATGCATTTGCAAATATGTTTTTGTTTCTTTATCACCCTTGTATTCCTACAAAGATAAAAAAATATTTGCTGCATGTGGAAACTGCTTAATTTTAGCCTAATGAATAGGGAAGCAACTGGCCCAATCATTTAGTTGTTCGACAACTTTCGTGAAGTCTGTGTTTCATATACAAAATCTTTACCCAAGGTCCTTGAAGAGGAAACTGACGATTTTATAGTCGATGTCATTGGCGAGAACGTCCAGTGTAACAGTCTATTGACTATTATTCTGTCCTCCAGTGAAATCTTAATTGTAAAAAGCCATCATGCAAAAGGAAAATACATTTGAGGAGTGTTGTGTAGCTGGAGAAGTGATACAGGGAAATGGGGAATGAGAAGAGGTACTATCTTGATTTTTAGATCTGATAACTAAACATAGTTAAAGCCATGCCATCTAAGATTCAGAGGGGTGATCTCTGGGCGATCTTAAAATATCTGCCACTTTGGAATAAGTCTCAAATTTTCATTTAAATAGTACCTACGTACTTTAACTAATAAAATAAAGTTATTTTTAGTTTACAAATAATCTTACAAAATTAAAAATTCCTCCCACCACTGTCATCAACATCGGAAAATGGTGATTATGTAATGATGGAGAGTTTAGCTAGCAGATCATTGAACTCGCGATGTCTGGGTGGGATTTGATTCTTTGCACCCTCTACCAAATAACCGATAAGCTTCGATTCTTGGTATCTTGAGTGTGGTGCTGTTATAATCAATATCGTTTCAGTTCTTTCGACATCGCTTTGGTTAGAGTTCACCATTCGTAAATTGAATGTTGCTTGGAATGGTTTAAGCTTTGTCTAGTTACTGGTCACTGGAAGTAAATGACAAGATATAACCAACATACATTCCAGCTGTTCAATTCTCCCTCGTCTCGGCTTTCCCCTCCCATTCCCTTTCACGACGTAACCACTTTTTTCCAATTGGGCATGCCATAATCCAAATGACTCTGGGCAGTGGAATTCTTGTCGGGTGTTTTTATTTTATTATTCTTTCTAAAGCTCGATCCAGATATAGACATAGAGATGGTCACAACATATGGTGCCGAATCTGCAAAATTTTGATTTTTATTATTTTGTCTTTAACTATCTGTGTATAACGGTACCACTGTAACGGACAACAGCAGCCCAACATCATTTTGTTTATAAAATAACGAAATTATTCTTAAAAGATTTTTTTAAATTAAAAACTTTTTGCACATATTTATTTTCGACCGGACCGGTTTCACCCTATCACAGGTATCGTCCGACTAGCACAATTAAAATTAAATCTATGGTATATATAGCATCGATATCAGGAGCGAGTCCCATTGCTTTCTAAAATTGTTTTTTTTCTTACTTGAAATTTGTTTATTGCTGAAGGTTCTTTTTACTATTGTTTTTAAAAACTACTTTCGGGTTGATATATTACCCTCTGGAAGACGGATTTCATTGTATTTGTTTATTTCAATCTATAGGTTTTCAATAAAGTATATAATGTCATTTGTGTCATCTTTTATTTGAACATATGGTTATTTCTGGTTTTGTTTTTTCCCTGCGATTTCCATCTTGTTTGCTAAAATTAATTTTATAGCACTTTTATCCTGTAGTTATATAAACTACGGGTAACCAGGTACATTTTAATGGAACTTTAAAAATTTTATTATGTTATAATAAGAACAATTCCACCATGAATTAACAATTTCAAAATTACAAATAACAAAATTATCCAATCACCTTCCAACGGACATAAAGACAGGGATAAATTACAAAATATTCAAGAAAAAATTAAAAATATTTTTTAAACACCCATTCTAATCCATTGCATAGTAGCAAAATATGTATTTTCTTATTTTCGATGCATATGTAAAAATATGTACTCTATTTCTCTTTATTACATATTTTTTCACTCTATTTGTAAAACACTAATTATTTACACACTTACGTAATTTAAAAAAAAAAGTTATTCATTTCATGTTTCTTTACCTATCTTTCCTTAGTTGTAATTTTTTTTTCTCTATTTACCTTCTTAATATTAGTTATCACTATGCAGTTTCACTATATCTGTAAAATACTCATTATTTATGTACTATTCAAAATTTAGAAATTGTTATTCAAGTTTCTGAATACGTAACTTTCCTTAGTTAAAACGTTCTGTATTTTACTTTTATATATGTATATGTTTATGCTATTTACTTTTTTTAATATTAACGAGCACTCCTTTTCTAAGTACAAGGAACAGCTTACATTGGGAAAGAATGAATCATAATAAAAATAAAGCACAATAATAAAGAATAAATCACCAAATTGCATTTTGCACGAAATCCGTAGAATATCAAACAAACTAATATTTGCAGATGATTCCAAAACAGTTGAGTTTTCTTCTAATTTCCCCTTTTTTGAATGAAATTGATTAAAATTACACGATGCATCCGACGTAGAAAGCAGAATAAATCTTTGTTTAAGTAAACTTTTCAGAATGCAGATTTAACACCTAAAGTTAAAACTGTCAATATTTGATATTGAACAATATCTCTCGTATTTGCGATTCTTATCAGCAACCAAAATAAGCTATCTTATGATAATTTATTTCTAACGGTCATCCAATAATCGTTCTACGTCGTCAAGATATTCCATGTGGTATTGATTTAAACAAAAGATGTCACCTGCATCATCACGCGTATGCTCAAATTGAATTTAATTATATTTCTTTATCCATGACTTATATAAATTAACAAAATCTCATTATTCTTAAAACCTTGAGTAAGTTGCCAAAATTTGAAGCTCATTAAAAACAAATATCTCCGAATGTTCAAAAGAAAGTTGTTAATCTAATTGATTGTGTTAAGGAACGCTTCTTATTGGATAATTTAACAAATAAAGCTAGTTTCGTTCCCAAAGAAGAAGGTATCCTTTGTATGATTTTCAATCATGCCGCGACAATAATGTTCAGTCTGTTAAAATGGCTAACAACAAACGACCGACAACAAATCATAATGGCCCAAGACACAGATGCTTTGGATAAAGAAGAATTAGGCAAGTTTAATGGGTAGAATGAAGGGGCTTACTCGTTCCCAGCACCAGAATGCCAGGCGAGCAGATACAGTTAAGAGATATCTCTGTTGATGATATCTGCTAATTAATCTATCCCATTGAACACGGGTTCGTAATTGTTCGGGTGTTTCCGCCGCGCTTCGGCGACTCGAATAATCTCCACGTTTGTACAGGAGCAAAATCCAAGCGACTTTATGGGTGTCGTTATTGTTTATTTCGCCTTTTGATTGAAATAAACGTATAAGGGATATAAAGCTAGGAGCGGCGCGTGTGCTTCTCTCTGTAAAAGTTAAGATTTTAGGTATTATACTGGATGTTATTGCGCGGATTAATGTGTGTTTGACGATACGATTGTAATTATTAATGATATTGTTCTTGTATGTGAAACAATTACAACGAGATTGCATGATATGAACTACATGGGTTTGAGGTTTAGTACAAACGGATGTGGATTCTTGCAAACCTGCTTAATTTTCTTTCCATGTTACCTGAAATGATAATTATTAAGGTGACAACAACAAAGATCTGAAATCAATGTTCAATCGGTTTGAACAACAGCTGTAAGTATTGATATATTATACCAATAATAAATTAAGGCCATGTGCAAACAATACTGGCTGAGTTGGCATCGCGTCTGTGTCCAACCAAGGCGTCGAGAGTTTAATTCCTGGGCTGGCTAAGTCTTCCATAACAACACCTCCATCACAACACAACAGAAGCAATATTATCAGGTCATTTGAAACCCGGTAATGTTTATCTTTGAAAAATTAAAAAAAAAAAAAAAAACAACAAAAGAATACATATGAACTAGCCCCCCTTTTTCGAGAAAAGGCTCACACAGAACTAAATAGGGATAGTGGTAGGGTAGGAGTAGAAGTAAGAGTAGGAGTAGGAGTAGGAGTAGGAGTAGGAGTAGGAGTAGGAGTTGGAGTAGAAGTAGGAGTAGGAGTAGGAGTAGGAGTAGGAGTAGGAGTAGGAGTAGGAATCGGAGGAAGAGCTCATTTTAAAAATTATTTCTAATACATACACTCCTCGCTTCATCCACATCACAATATATTCTAAATAAATACAAACCAATTGCAGGACTTCAATAGGCAAAACCTAGTACATGTGAATCTCAGGGGAATATTTTTTATTTCATTATTTAACTAAATACGTGTCAATGAGTGAATAAAATGATTAGGCTGCCTTTAGCAAACTAAACCATATTTGCAAATAATAAGAAGATTCTTCAATGCTCTACCTAACTGTGTTAAGTTAAGTCACATTCTCGTACTATATTTGAATAGCCAGGTTATTAAAGGAAGCGTATGTTTATTTAGGTGTCATTATTGATTGTTCTTTCAAGGAGGAATTACAAATAAGGATTGTGTATGACTAAGATCAATTGTTAGTAGATTATTTAAATAAAAATAATTAAATTAATAATTCAATTTGGATGAGTGTTTTAGATTAATAATTATTGTTTATAAAAATAATAATTGTTACCCTTTGCACTATGCACAAAAATCTTGTCTTAAGTTTTAAAGAACTTTAGTTTATCAATTAATAAATAAAAATTATTTGTTCCAATCTGTACACTTTGAATAATTTATTTATCATTAGCGAAATCTGTTATAAGGTATGGAATTACAGCCTGGGACTTTTCAATAAAAATAAAAACATCAATCATGTTCAATCAGTGAAAAATTAATTTGTTAAATTATGCTTTTAACAGTCTCAAATTTTTTTCAGTAAGATCAATTCTGTGATACAAAATTATATCCTATATGTAATACAAATAGCCTAGTGCATACTTACAATATACGTCTCACTTTTAATGAAGGATTAATTGTTCCTAAGCATACAAACAAATATAGACAGAGAGCTTTAGATCGCATGTTTCCTAGCTGTTTAAATATGTTACCCGCTGAAATAAAAAAATAAAAACTGTATTAAAACTAAACAGTTAATAAATATATTGAAAACCTGGTCAGCTGAAAGAAACTATTTGTATTATATAATAAGGAAATATTATTTTATATACGATTTATTGTTGTGGTTTATTTATTTATTTATATTTTTGTAGAAATATTTTTGAGTAAATATTTATGCTTAAAGTTTGTTACATATGTTTTTATTTTAAAGAGATATTTATTTTGTAATCTTAACTCTAAATTTTGAGTTTTGAATAACAATCCCGTTGGACAAACTACAAAAAAGTTGTTTATCGGGAATTTATGCATTGTGTTTTTTTTTTGTAAAATATAAATAAATAAAAATTAAGAAACATTATCATTTTCCTGTTCACCTTCGCCTTCACCACCTCCTTCAATCTGACAACATTCCTCAATTTGAAGTATGCCATTGATTTTATGGCTCTTGGCAGTTAGAACTCGTATGCGGTATAACATCACAATGATAATGAAACTCCTCTAATCCGAAGACATTTACTGCCAACACAACAAACTACTATCAAACTATCGAGTTTCTAAATCCAACGAATACCGCCTTCCTTCCCCAGCCGTGTCTACGATCATTAAACGAAGGTTATGGAGTTTCACTGGATACCCCGTCAGTACCCACCCCCCACGTGGTTTTATTTTGTAGTCTGCTTCAGCTCGAATTAACTGCTACGAGAACTCTACGATTCGTCTTACGGTAGCGGGGTTCCATGCTTTTCCTTGTTTCCTAGCTTCTACCGTAGCGGTCTACGATTGAAGGATTATTTCACCATTTCGCCGTTATCGTAGTTCAATAGTAAATCTATGTAGGTGCTTTGAAATGGTGTTTGTGTATTTCCAAAGATAATTAAGTTAAAAAAATGACCCTTGATTACAATAATTGTAATCAAGACTTTATTAATATATAAGATTAAAATAATTTTTAATTCATTTATTATTTCTTTTTATTCTGGCTGGGGCTTGGGAGCCGAAAGCTATTTTGTAAAATTATTTCAAAGAGATATAGATCAAAATTCTTGGAATTATCTCTTCAGTGCTGAAAATAAACAAGCATAATAATATTGATAACAAAATTCATGGAACACTTCAATTGAATTAATTATATTCAAAGTAGGCACGCACTTCTTTTATTTAATTCAATCCTATTTCAGTTACGTACCCTATTTATTTATTATGGTATTAATTAATACCGGTTACATTGATTATGCTTTTTTTGGAATATATTCTTCAATGTTTTGATATTATGTATTTGTTCATATGATAAATTTCTTAGTGACGCGTCCAAAACAAGAATCAATTAGAAGCCAATGAAAGAGAAGAACTTAACGTTCTTTTAGTGGTATCATGTAAATGGTATAATTATTGTTTTATACAAACATACAAACCTCAAGAATAGCATCTATGAGAAATCAATATTCCGAATGATAAATTGCTTGAAATAAATCTACAAAAAAATTACTGTATTGTGGATGAATTGTAAATTGATACCTATAAGTTGCGTGTATTAATATTTAATCTATATATATATATATATATATAAAATTAATCTTTATCTCTCTGTCTATTTTTCCACAATTTTCTCGAAAACCAGTTTCCCTGAAAATAGCACAGTTCGTTCTCATTAATACCTGGAAGGTTTAAGGAGTAGATTGAATGAAATACAATATCTAAAACTCTTGCTATAACATTTTAAAATTAGTATGGAAAACATTGAACCCGCCTGTTTTATTTGTGTTAGTTCATGTACTCGTATATACCTCTCTGATTAGCTACATATTACATATCCAAAAGCTTATGGTTTGTTTGGGTAGAATATTTTCGAAATTGAAAACACAAGTACATACATGAGAACTTTATTATTAAATAAAATTTAAAAATTAATGTTTTTTTGTTTATTTCTTTAGAGATAGTAGATCGCTGTCAAATCAATTATGGCACCCAAATGACAAGCAAGAATTCACAACACAAATTAAATAATCCCGAGCAAGGCCGGGTACACATCAGCTAGTATAACATAAATCAAAGGAGCGTGTGTTCAGTTAATGAAGTGACTCACCAATGTTTAGCGGGGGTTGATTTATTTGTATATCCGTTATGAAAGCTTCAGATTAAATTTGTACAATATAACTTAGAACACGAAATTACAAGTAAAATGATTTAATCACTGGATAAAGATAGATAGTCTAATGTAGCCGGCAACAGGAAGAGAATGAAGCTATTAGTGAAAACCGGTGATTATATAGGATGTGTAACAAATTACTCAACTTTTTCACTTGACACGAAAAGACAACAAGGGAATGAATACGATCTAATATTAAATGAATGCCAAAACAAATTACAAATACAAAAATTATAAAAAATCTTGGCACAGAAAGAGACGAAATTCTTCGGTGGGACACTCACACAAATGGTTCACCACACATCAGAAATATTTTATGTCAAGATGATTTAAAAAAAAATTACTTTGCGCTTTGCCACTCCCACCTCGAATATGATATACCAGGATAGGGATAGGCAACTACTAACCATATTAAACAATTGTCTAAAACCCAGAAGAGAATTATTAACAATTAACAATTAACCATTTTAAAAGTTCAAATTAGAACGCCAACAAAAAAAATCTTCAAATCTTTTACAGTACCAAACATCCAAAATATCTATGCTAAGAATGTTTTAATAAAACATTTCAAAAATTCAAGAATTTTAATTTTTACCACACAAGAGCGAACCAGAATGACATAATGAATATTCTTAAATTTAAAACTGCTTTTGGATAAAGGAATTATAAATATATCTCCACTAAGCTATATAAATTACTTCCACCCGATATAAAAATAAATTTAAAAAAAAACAGAAACGGCAAATTATTTCAAAAATTAAATCAAAACCTAGCTCAAAGAAATCAAAAAAGAGGAACTATCCAGCATCTTGAAAAGAACTTCGTAAAAGGTTAAAATCAGTTTTTTAAATAGAACCTAGTCCGCCCCAGCACAGGAACCTCTAGTGAGGAAGACTAAGAAAAACATTACAAATTGTCTTATTAGCTTTGTAAAATTTAATTAACTAAATGAAAAAAAAAAATGTAGAGGTCACTACTGTCGCAGTGCTCCGGGTGTTTGATGACTGTAATACTAATTCTTAGTTGCCAGTTCAGCAGGTAGCTACAAAACAACTATTGTGACCTTTGTCAAACTTGCAGCATTTATAATATATAGAATGATAAAAACACGGTTGCTCTGCAGCAGGTAACGAACCCACATTTTACTAACTCACAGTAAAATACGAATACCACTGCGCTGGGAATATTGTCTCATGTTCAATACTACTTGTTGTAGCCTGGTACTTATCAATCTTAATCATCACCCTTCCACTTGCTTTTCCATTTCCTCTTCATCTCACAATATTCTCCAAACAGGAATGACTTCGTCTTACTTGCTTCGGATAATGGACCCCTTGAGTGGTATACTCTTAAAAAGGTTACTTATCTAATCTGCTCACCCCCGTACTCCGTTGTCACTTTATGTTAATATGAAGATTATAGTTAAGTCATGCTGGAATATAATATATTTACCCCGTAAAAACAACCCTTAAAATATATAACGGTAAAGTCCTTATCCCCAACAGTATCCGAGACGTCACAGTATTTTTAATCTGGAAATCCTGTGATTTCTTTCCTCCTGCCTCTTCTGCTCTCCCGGCATTTCTAGATTCTATAGTCCCAGCATCCCAGTATCCTTGGCCGGGGATAGCTATTGCTGCTGCTGCCATCTTAATCCAGATTAGCGTGGGATCATCCCCTAAGATCCCGGCGAGGAGATGGGATCTGGGCGGTAAATCAGGGTGGCCGGGACCCTCGGGGACCTACGAGGAAGGGTTGGAAATAATACTTATAAAAATTCTTGCGGAAGTGTTTGTGTTTGTGTGACATTTTTCGGAATATTTTTTTGGGTCAACGGGTGGATAACAAAGGTCAACGTTGAAACTCTGAAAAACTAAATGATTTCGTTGATATTAATAATGATCAAATTCCATCACCTCACTATTTTCTACAAAACCTAACTCATCACATTTTCAGTACGTTTTCTTTTTTTAATTAAAGGTTTAATAACATTATCTTTTATTCTGATATTTTATACTTACGTCCATGGTGATCCGTCTCCAATAATGTTCATGTTTCTATTCTAAATACGTTACAAAAACTCATTTTCTTAAAATTACCAAAATTATGCTTCACATAATGCCTGCTCGTCGGGGACAGTGCATAATATATTGTCACCTTGATTATTAAATTATGTTTATTTTTTTAAGAAATTGTAATTTGAATTCCACGTTTCAACATTTTTTTAAAACACATATTTCTACGAAAACTTCGTAATATCTAGTTGATAATTATAAGTTAATAAAAAATCTGATTATATTAAAAATTGATTAATTTAAAAATAAAATAAAATGATTAAATAAGAAATTTAAAAAGGGTATTTGTTTGAGAAAATATTTATGTTAGGATAGCATAGGTTCACTTTCGATTTATTTGCGATTCGTAACTTTAACTGAATCTTAGATTTCTTCATATTTAATTTTTTTTTAAATAACTGTTTAAAAATACACTATAACTTTTTTCTCTTATAGCAAAACCAGATATTTTATTGTTTTCATTTATGATCTACATAAAGCAGTTCCAAACAATATGTCTAAATTTTTAAATTCATACTAATCTAAAGCTTTTCTTTTTTTAAATTTTTTCTCTAAAGTTGCCAAATTGGCTTAGGTAATTTATTAATTAAGTTGGTGATATATATGACGTGTGTAAATCGGTTGAATATTATATACTTACATGATTATGTCAGAAGAAAGGGAGAGAAGCAACAACAGAGATAGGGAGAAGTAGATGTTTAGAAGAGGGGAAAGAACGTAACAAGTGAACGTTAACCGGAAACATGTTTAGTATGAGGCCTATATTAAGATTAATGATTTTATTGAAGGATTTCTAAATTATTATGAAAATCGAGTCCTTTCAGAAAATCTCGTTATTTACCTCTATTATTTATGTGTTCTATTCATATGAAGCAATGTACACAAAAACATTTTGACAACAAATTTTTGAAACCGTCGCAAAGTCATTGAGCAAATACAATATTATTTTCTAAATAAGTTGATTAAAAATCTTATTTCCAATTCTTAGAGAAATGGAATCATATTTATATAGGATAAAAGATTGAGACTGCCTTCCTGTATTTTATTTTTTCTAGGAGAAGAATCATTTTCTTACTCTGCACAGTGCTGTGGTCCTATACAAGACAGTAACAAAATTTATCAAAAAAAAATTCTTAGAAATAAACACAGGTAACGAACGACAGGGTCAAATATGATGCATTCTATTATTTGAAAAGTGCATCCACAATCAATCCTTTTGAAAAGTACGTGAGCATGATAGATAAATATCAAGTATTTTTGGTTCGTTTTGAGTATGGAGGGTACTGACCGGGGTATATACTCGTACACCAATCACGTTTCCGTTGTTAATAAAATGCGAACGTAAAATGAATGTAATTTCTTTAAAAGATTCTTATTCACTTTGTGGCGTAATTATTAATAAATTAATTAAAAATTACTTTTGTAATCACTACTTTTTCAACGTATAAATATCAACATCAGGACATATAGAATACAAATAAATAAATTAGAATTACTTTAGAGGGCGTTCTTGCGAGGTGTCACTTAAAAAACGGAACATTTTGTAACTAAAACGAATTACAATTTCTCGTTATTTTCAAATATTTCGCCTTATAGAGTGGATTTTTCAAAAGCTTATGGACGTTGGTATTTTTAAACAGATGGAATTTTTTATATATTTTAACGCCATTATTTTTTTTTTTTTGATATCTAAGTAATATATTTGATTCGTAAATACATTAATAATAATATGTATCTATTTGAAACACACATTATTTAACAACAAAATGTAAGAATGCTTTGATTGCCCAACTAGAAACAAATCCCGCTTTAGGACAGTCAAATTGACAAGTTTAGCTTAGCAAAATAGAAGGAAAAAAGCTAGTATTGACATAGTATGGCAATATAATATATCTAGAAAAAAGTATAATAATTATGTATTTAACAGATGTGAAGAATAGTATGAAAAAAAAACAATTGTGTATACCAGATTCTTTGAGTATAGTGTAATAATTAATATAGAATAATAGTTAATTTTTTTTAAATTTATTCAAAAAAAGATACATAATTAATAATTAAACAAGGTTACAATATTTTTCAAAAGTTTAATATTTATATAAGATGTACCCCTATAATGAAGCTGAGCTTGTGTGTAATGTGTATGGGGGTGAGTTATTTTTTTGTTCTTTGTTTATTTCTATGTTATATTATTCAGTGTATATTTTCAGTGTGTTTTTTAAGTTGTGTTTTAAAATTTTTTAAATCATTATTAATGTTTCTATTTTTTTCTGGTAATGAATTAAAAAAATTAACTCCAAGATATTTATAATTAAATTGTCCCATTGTTTTTTTGCATTTTGGAATTGGAAGAAATTATGTTTGTCTAAGACTTCTATTATTTTTAAATGGTGCAGTTTTGTTTAGAATATTATCTTTATAAATTTGTAAAGTTACATGATAGAAATATAATTCTTTTAATTTTCTGACTTTGAATTCTTTAAATAGAAGATCTGACGAGTATGTGTATGGCTTGTTTAGAATTGTTTTTATTATTAATTTTTGTGTTATGTAAAGAAGTTGCGTGTGATTTTTATAAGTTCCACCCCATCCTACAATGCCATATTGTATTATTGATTGGCAGAAAGCAAAGTACGTCATTCTAATTAATTCTTTGCTTAGAATATGTCTTAAACACCTGAAGATGTATATTAGTTTCCTTATTCTGTCTTTGAGTTAGTTTATGTGAGGGGACCATTTTAGGCATTGGTCTATTGTTATGCCTAAGTATTTAATTTCGCTCTTGCTTTCTATAGCTAAACATGATATATTGCAGTTATGTTGTTGTGTATATATTCTAGAATGGATCAAAATATTTATTTCTTTAGGTGTTTGTTTTTTTGTGCAAAATGGGATATAATAAGTTTTTTTTTAATTCAACGTTAACAAGTTTATGTCAAACCACATTTTCAGGTGATTGATATCCGTGTTAGCTATATCGTTTAGTTCAGTCCATGTATTTGCTTTCAATAATAATACTGTGTCATCTGCGTAAGATATAATCTCGCCATGTTTAGAGACATTAAAAATATCATTTACATATATGATAAATAGTAAAGGGCCTAAAACTGTGCCTTGTGGTATAGAGAAATCACTGTATTCTGGGTCACTTGTTTGATTAAATAATTTCACTTCTTGAGGTCTTTTATTTAACTAACTGATAAACCATGATAGTACTTTTCCATTTATTCCGATTGATTTTAATTTATTTATTAGTTTTTCGTGTGATATACTGTCAAAGTTCAAAGAAATAAGAAAAAAAAGTATAGAGTAATCGTTTTCATCCTCTTCGGGCTGCATCCCTGGGTTTAGTCGTCGGCTCATAAATCTGAGTGATACGTAACTCAATCTTAGCAATATTACTCAATAATATTACCTTTTTTTAGTACTCAATTTTAAACGCATTGTTTTCCTCATTGCACCAACCAGTACCTATCAAACACATATACATAATCTCGTTATACTTAATTATTATACTTTTTTCTAAATATATTATATTACAATATAATGTTAAAACTGGATTTTTTCCCCTTCTACTTTTGTATAATGGCACTGAATATGAACTAAACTTGTCAATTTGACTGTCCTAAAATGGGATTTGTTCCTAGTTGGGCAGTCAAAGCTTTCTTAAATGCTGATGTTAAATAATATTTGTTACAAATAAATAAATAAACGTATACCTGATAATTTGAGTATAGTATAATAAATAATCCACACATTATTATAACGACCATAAACCGTGTAAATGAATGTTTCAAACTAATGCCTCCAATCCACATTCAAACCTTATTCCTTATCATAGTGAAATCAAACGCCTTACTCAGAACCCCTCCTTATCCATTTTACAACGAAACTTATTCCACTTATTACTAAATCCTCAATAAATTCCTTGGCAAACTCGGAATTTGTCTCTGGGCTGGCAATTAAATACTCAGACTTACCTCCAAAGTACACTCCAATTTCCTAATTAGTATTGTTAGTGGCTTCTCCAGCCCAACCGGGACAAGTCTTATCACTTTGAGGCGTCCCATCAGCCAGTCTGGGTTTTAAGCCAATATTGCCGAACCGAGCCGCAGTCGAGTGAATCGCTTTAAGTGAATGTTTGTTTGCGTAGACAATTTTATTGAATTAATCTTACGGTGTTTGGTAAGTCGATGAACTGACAACATATGATGCTTATTTGATTTGTTAACCTTCGGCATGTCAAGATGCAAATAAAACTTGCGTTGCCAAGAGAGCTGATTCAGCTGCCCGTCGTATTTTATCGTTATAATGCCATTAAATACAATACATTCATTTATAAAATATATTGCAAATTATTTTTATGGCTTACACACTCGATCTTTTTTGATGAAAAAATGATTATAACATGATAAATTTTATTAAAAAACTATACTTTTATCAACGAACATGACCTTCAGTCGGCCGTTGGAAATATACTATAAAATAAAAAAATATATAATACAAAATATCAATATGTATATATAATATAGTATAAAATATAAATATACGATGAAAGCATCGTTTTCGAAACATTTAGATATCATTGTATATTTATAAAGTGGTGAATACTAAGTATATTTTTTAATTCTTTTATTGGAAATATACTGGCTTAATGCTCTATTAAGAACATTTGTTACTTGCTAGCGGTCCGGCGACCGATTACCTTAGCCCCTCAGGCAGCTTTGGTAATAGCGCGAACGAGTGAGATGGCACGCATCACCCACCACCGTGGTAGTTGAATAGCGGAAATGTGTAGCTGCGGATATGGTTCCAGGGCGCAAGAAATATTATTTTTGGCAAGGAATCATACGTACTATATAATTTTTTAAAACTGTTTTAATCTAGTACTTAAGTTTTTTTATGTTAGATTATGTGTTCATAGATTTTATAGGAATGCATAAAATACCAAGACTATAACGTATTTATTTGGAATAACACATAGAGGAGTGTAATTTAAGAGATTTTGACCAATCCTCTTGGCAACGGGAAGATTAAGAAAGAGAAGGGAATGGTAGTAAGATATGTATGATGATATTCTATAATGGCCTCTGAGTGAATGAAATTAAGGCAGACTGCTCGAGAATGTAGGATCATAATAAGAAATCTTGAAGATTTTCAAAAAATAATGCAATTCTGATTGAAGCGTAATTTCAATTATCGAAGTGATCCATATATAGTGTAGACATTTTACCCGTGGATAATAAGATTGATAAGTTAATAATTTACGTGCAAATTGTTGCAATAAGAAATCGTCAACGTACCAGTAATTCAGGGCACAACCAAATGAATCAAATACTTTAATCGGTTCATGCCAAAAGTCAGTATGTCATAAGCATGAGAATGTATTTGAGACGTATTTACGTATGTTGTTCCACTGAGTTTTTCCAGACTATATGGTGACGATTGACTGATGATAGCCAACCCCTGATAAGGGATGGCACCAGAAGAAGAATAATGTATGGATGTGCTTGATGCGTGCAGTGTATCTCAACGTAGGGTTGTGTGGCGGTCAGTCTTATGTCCCTACCCATGGAAAGAAGAATGGAATGATATTTAGTTTCATTCTACATAATTATTATAGTAATAATATTCTTTTATTATCTCTTTTTTATAACAAAATAACAAATAATCATATCCTCACTAGGATTGGTGAGGTGAGGTGTTTTAAGTGTAGTTGAGTGGTTTCGGCGTTAGTCTTGATGTTAATATGTTTTCTATTTCAGATCTTCCCATGTAACGTATCCAGTGTTCTATTTGATTTTTAAATGATAGTCGAATTTTGTTGCAGAGTTTAGTACCATAGTATGAGAAGTTTTTTTATCCAAATGTTGTGTTTGTAGTTCCTTGTGTTTTTGACTCTAGCCAAGTCTAGATCTAGTATTTCTAATATGTGTGATTATTTTTATTTCTTGTAATTTGTATTTATGAATGTGAAGTAGTATTGTTTTAAAGTATAATTGTTTTAATGACACAGTATTAAGTTTGTGGAAGATTTCGTCAGTGATTCTGTTCTTACCTAATTAACTAGTTGGACTTAGCTGGTTCTCTACCTCTTTTCAACTCTTATGGGAGGTTGGACTACATCATTATCATCTGAACCCAATGCTAATAATTTTGGATGACGCTAGATAAATTTAAAGCTCGAAACGAATGTGGTATGTTTTCCTTAAAATAAAATAAAAAAAACAACACTGTTTTTGGGAAAAATCGTGTGAAAGAAATATCTCTGAAAACGTTTAACAGTCAAATTTGTCTCTTGTCATAAAATCACTAGGTTATTCAGTTTAGTATAATTTAGTTATTAAACGGATCATCGACTTAATAATCCCTGCGGGGAGGATTTCTTGGGGGGTAATTTCGCTCAAGTCTCCGCCAGTTCTCACCTCTTCCCCGCTTTCTATTAATCATAGTTACAAACTTTCCATTATACCGCGACAGAATGTCTATTTTAATCATAATTTATATTTATCAGACTTGAATAATTCACTGGAAGTCTCTGAATTTATCAACATCAAAGTTTCACGCAATAAATATTTATCTCTCAACTTTTTGACTTTCAAAAATGTTTAATTTGGTGATAAATTTATGATTGATGTGGCCATTAGGCACTTATCACGGAGCTTATTCCAGTACTAATGATTTCTGAAATAAACCATTCCGGCGGCATGCTTCGAGGGTACTCAATATAGAATCGATAGCGTACTAAATATCGGTGAAAATCAAAAAAAGGTACAGAAACTAAGCGATTTAAACAATGTGTTTTACACGATACCACTTTCCAACATCATTATCATTAAAAGCAAAATTTATTTTGCAGCGAACAAATACCCACTTTTTGTTGGAATAACTTTTTGAAGCTTATAATGCTTTGAAGCTTTGTGACATTTTTTAGAAAATTTGAGATATTATTAACAAGTCTCTAATGAAATATGAAACAAAAAAGTAGATGATATTAAATTGTAGTGTGATATCGAAAAAAATGACGGAGAATAATAAGGTGGCATTAGCTCAGTGAATAAAAGTGCTGATCCCAGAAATACTGAAAGGTCCTAGGATCTAGTGCCAGATTTGATCGTTGCTTTTTTTTAACTGTCTGTAAATTTTCTGTTTTATATTGCATTTGAAATGATTTTAAAAGAAACATTCAACAAATACCCGTTCAAAACTCTTTGTGTTTTGATTTTTTTAAATGTGAATACCCCATAATACTCCAAACTCCTACCAATGATGATTGTAGATGAAGGGCTTGTGTAGGGCTAGTGGGACTATGGCATCCCCAATTATGGTATGTTCGAGGCTGGGGGTAGTGAAGAGTGGAAGGATATGGTGAAGAGGACTGTAGGGACGTAACAAGATAACTTAATTAAATAAAATTCACTTACGCACACAGGGATTTGAACCCGCGTCCTCTGGACTCATAGTCGAAAGCCTAATCCCTCGACCACGCAGGCCCTCAAACGAATTACTGAATTATCAGCGCTGAAGATGAAAACAATGAATTAATAAAAATAGATAACTACATAGACAGAAGTATGTTTTCGTGGAATGCAATTACTTTGAGGTTTGACATATCTATATATATATATATATATATATATAAAAAATAATGTTTGTCTGTCTGTCTGTCTGTCTGTCCTCAATTTTATCGAAAATTATTTACCCGGTTTCACTGAAAATAACACTGTTTGTTTCCTATTAGTGCCGCAAAAGTTTAAACAGTAGTTTAAATAAAATCTAATATGCAAAACTGTTGGTATAAAGTTTTAAATTTAGTAAAAAAACATTGAACTTGCTGTTTTATTTAGGTTAGCCCAAAGATACACCACTCCTGTTAGCCATAGATTACATATTAAAAAGAAGAACGTTTGTTTGGGTAGAATATTTTTAAAATTGAAAATACTAGTAGGTACCTACTTAAAAACTTTTATATTTAAATATGTTCTGAAAAAAAAAAGTTTGGAATGGAAAAAAAATTTCAAATTAATGTTTCTTTGTTATAGTAATAGTCGTCACAAGGTATTACTTTCGCTGTTAGCTCAATTATAAATTACTTGAGTCAGTCCATGTCAAGAGTCAGAATAACAGAAATATATATATCAGACGACGTATGAATATGAATGAAGCAAAGAGTGTGTACCAAAACCAAGTCTTTTCAAGGCCCGTCCTCTCGGCCTACCCCTGTGAGGAAATGGCGTGATGCTTAATTAGTTAGTTTTGGAAATATTTTACATATCACCATCATTCTTTAGATTCCCAGGCGGGTAATGTGATCGAGTTTTTGTATCAACATCATCGGTGATTATCCACAAGCTCGCCCGCAATCAGAAATGACGTTTAACAGTTGACATCGCTAAAATCTATTAGGGTAGTACACTGCACTCACTGTGTTTTTACACGGTGTAGAAATAATGCGGTGTTTACATCCCTCGTATGTACTTACTACTCTGCACTATGTGCAGAGGGGTATGCGGAAGGGGGCTAGGATAATGCGAATCAAGAATCGCGAGACTGTAGTGTGACGATGACAAAGGAGGTCCAATAACAGCGTATTCAATCGTTGAAGGCCTGCAACTGGCTAATAAACTAGGAAATCAGTTTATAACAAATGATTACAAAGCAGAACGAGCTTTATAATTTCGACCCGATTTGTCCGCTTGCATGGCTCGTTACCGAGAGTCATACAAGGAAATCACAAAAAACAGTCACAGTGATCGATCACAGAATTTTGTGTAAACCCAGTAAACTCGAAAATTTGTAAATAAATATTACGCAGGCTCTGGATATATCAAGGGATAAAATCGATTTCGTACAAAATGTGGGTAAACGGGTTCGTATATTGTCTGATGACATTGTATGATAGTGAATAATCTTTGTTACGATTTTTTTGAAAAACGTAATTTGTAAAACTTAAATTAAGGTGCAATAAAAAAATAATTGCTTGATTTTCTGAATTGATTTTTATACGAGGAAACCAACTATTATTATTTATTTCTTTACACTGCATTTCATGGAACGTGTCAAAAACGAATAAAAAAATTCCTTCTTTTATAGGCATATTTGAACGTGGGGAAACGAAGTTTTGGCAGATATTCCGAATTATGTTAACTCTTAGTCAAAAATACAATCAGTATTATGCCAAAAATATGTTACACTTATATACCAACCGTGTATCATGTTTGTTTTTTGTTAACTTAAAGCCTTTTTTTCTCTCTGTACACAAAATCATTTAAATGTTAAAATGTGTAAAAGCCCAACGGGGTGTTAATAAATAAAATAAAAATACTTCGCAAAATTAGTTTCGCAAAACGAACAACTGACAACGTCATTGATAAAACGTTTTTTACGATTGAAGCCAACGTTTTTTAACCGAAATTGACAAAATTATCAATTTAATAAACAGCACGGGGGTGTTCGCTGTATTGATAAGCTAACGGCCACAGCTTAGTTTGTCATATTGATTCTGATTAGTTGTCGACATGTCCAGTTGACGACCTCCGAGGTTGAGTGGTTACGATCCTTGGCTACAAATACGTAGGTCGCGGGTTTAAATCCCGGCATACGCTACTTAATTTTATTTTATTAATTTATGCTAATTCAGAATTTATTAATTTAAAATAATAAAAAGCGTATTTGCGGAACTTTTCAAAGTGGTGAAAGACCACCATTCAGAATTGAAACATTGCTTGAAATAGATTTAGTTATGTTCTGTGATTCCTCACCTTCCTCCCCCCTATCTTCTTCCTCTCCCCACTATCTTCAGCCTCACTACATACCCCAATTGGGGATACTTTGTCTCAGTAGGTCTAGATAGTTAGGGGCAGTTAGGACTCTTGTGGCGTATTCACACATCATGTTCGGCATTGCCAAGTTATCGACATAGATTAAAATGATATGTTCCGACTGATCAGTTTGGAATGAAACTAAATGGGTTACTTTACGTTCATGTTTCATAGATTCGGTAATTTTTCCATTTCTCAGTAAGGGTAGATAAGAAATCATATAATAACTCCACGTACCAATAAACACCCAAGTACCAGAACGTATCTGAACACGAGACATTCCCAGAAAATTATAAAGTGAGTTCCTAATAAACACCATGAACCGGATAATATGTGCGCCAATAAAATTTTCTTATTTGCCAAATTTTCCCGCGTTTGGGGCTCTGCAAGCGGTCACGTTTTATGATTATTATTTTTATTCACAGATGGCGTCCTGTGTACGTGATCAATTTAGGGTTTGAAACTCTACTAAATATGCGCCAAATCCACTTTTCCCAAAAACGGATGAAAGGAATTCTTACTTAATAAAGCCGCTGTGTGTGTTAAGCCGGTTATTTATTTTGGAAGATGATTGCCAGACGAGAAATAATGAAAAGTGGACAACCTTAACCTATGAACTTTTAAAATTCTGATTGTTGTACAATAAGGAACAAAATAAAGGCAATCTCTAAGTTAAACGTATGGATTTCTTTATTACTCACAAGTGGTCGCAAAATGTGAGTTTCACACACGTACTAGAAATTTTTATAGGGTAGCTTTTGTTATGGACGTTTAAGTGTTTTCTTTGTTTTTGTTTTTGATACCAAATAGAACTCAACTTCCCAGAGCCACTGGGATTACGGAAATCCTAAAAGATTGTGAGGCTTGACGAAATAGGGGAAAAAATGAGATGGATTCGAAAGTTAAAAAGTTTGGGAAAATATGGGTTTGAAAGCAGCCAGGTAATCAGATATACTTACTAAAACATACCTAAGACTATTTCAATTAAAAAAATCTAAAACGCGCTCTCAGTAAAAAGATAATACAAAAGTCAACAATACATGAATCTCTCTCATTTTCAACAATTATTCAAAAACATGGGGTAAATTATACGTTGTTCAACCTCAGTAGTTAAATTCATGTCGACCACTCCAGGGAACAAAGCACTAACTCGAAAAAAAATGTTTTAGACTTCTTGGAGTAATAAATTACTGCCACATTGAGCAAGATGCTAAATAAGTTAGAAAGTACACTCTAAATGAATACATAATCAAAAAAACAATTAAAATAAAAACCACGTAAGAATATCTATAAGATTTTAAACATTGATGTGACTATAAGTTATTACCGCCTACTTTGGTCCGGTCGATACATAAATATTACAAAACTTCATGGGCTCTGATGGAGCTGATGTTGTTATAACGATTTGTTCTACTCACCCTGTTATTTTGGATATTAATAAGAGCAATCACGAACATGCTTATTAAAAGAAGAAGAAATCGATAGGCTAACTGCATAGATTTCTAGGAGACTAGCTTCAGTCTTCGTTCGACAGCACCACAGCACAGTCTGTTCCACAGCACAACTATTTCGAGGCAACCATGGATATTTAAACAACACCTTAATATCAGTATGCAGTGTTCCGGTTGTAGTTAGGTTTCTTATCTTAAATTCGTCATTTTACATAACATGGCGCCCATTTAAATTTATAGATGATCTTTCATTTCTACAGTAACATTAGTTATTTTGTAACTGCCTAGATTTTTAATTGTTCAGCTTTCATTTTGATAATTAATCTTTTACCAATTTATCTTGGAGATTGGTACACCCCTGTTGATATTCTAATTTAATAAGCGTCTTAAATATTGTTAACGTAACTTTCGTTACCCACATTCATGTTCTATACAATAAAACACTGCTCTACTGAATCATTATTTTATTTAAATCAAAAGCCAGTGAAACGCACTGTTACATTGTAAGCTAAAAATAATTTCGGACGGTGAAAACCGTACAATTTTTTCTTCAATAGATTTATAGTTATTCTCTGGCATCATTATAAATTTATGTTCCACTTTTAATCACATTATAAATATTGCTACTTTGAACAATTAAATTTATAAATTTTTATTCAAGATGCCGAAACGCAAATCGGTCTGTTGTACAAGTATTATCCAATAAACTAAGCCAATATGTTTATTGTTATACCTACCACCCTGGTAATGGCACGATTTTATTCGAGTCAATTAAAAACTTGTTCACACAAAGTTACTATTTGTCATTTAGTGTATTTATTAATTTGTTGCAGGTGAAGAACTCCTCCAGAGCAGCAAGTATGACATGATCGAGATGACTCTCAACGAGTATGCGTTATTGATGAACATGACCATCAGAAACCTCACCAAGGGGGACTTCGGAGGGTACTCGTGTGCCTCAGCCAATGCTCTGGGGAAGAGCGAGGGCGCTGTGAGGCTACAAGGTAAGAAGTGATGTCTTTTGACCTCCAAAGAGAATCAAAAAAACTAAAACTGGCCACGCCTTAGTGTTTTGTTCAATAAAGTCATTTTAGATTCTTTGCGGTTTTCATTGATTGCTTGTATATCGTCCATTATTAAAGGAATAGTTCTCGAGGTAGTTAAATCGTCTGTTAGCTAAGTCTTCTATCGATGCATAAGCAAAGTTTTCTTCCTGTCAAGTTATTCGTTACCTGGGAATGTTTGTCTATTTTTAAACAATCTTTTGGTGAAAAGAACTAAAATAAATATTTACATGTTTTGTAAGAAGTAGTATAAAGAGGGAGAACATATTTAGAAATAGAAACTTTATATAGCCAGGAGACTTGATCAAGAGAAATTATTAAAAGGAGGTATACGAGTACTTTTTACATTGAAAAAGTACACCTTCTGTAACGATGGATTTCTAAGCCAATTTTGAAAACAAACGTACCAAACCTTATCGAATTAGATAATGACGTGGAAGGTTTTAAACTAAAATCAACGTTTCTCTTTTTAAATTCAATCGGATTCTCGACTAGAATTAAACTTTTCTTACAAGTTCGTCGGTAATCTAGAAGATTTTTTCGGATTCTTAAATAAATTTATGTTCGTTTTTTTACAATTCTCGGCGTCCAAACCCTAAAACTTTCAGTTATATTTCTAGAAAACGAAGATTGACAACGAGTTTTTTTTTATTAATTAAATCATTACATTAAACAACACGAGATCTATATCAATGAATTACATTTCCGAAACGAGTGTTTAATTTGTCTAGATTGTAGCAGCATGTGTACTTCATTGTGTTGGAACTAATTACAGTTGTGTAGATCCCAGCTCCTACATACGAAATTCTCTAACTGTTTTTTTTTTGGTTTAAAATAATTCAATTTTTGTTTTTTAGAAATAATTCTCCCGCCAAAAACAACTACCACAACGACCACAACCACGACAACGACAACCACGACAGAGAGACCCACAACGGCCAAGACCAGAAGGAAGACAGGAAAACAGCAGGGAAAACAGCAAGATAAGAAGACTACCAACCATATACTCCCCCCAATAACAGACGAAGAAGTCCTGGGTGCAGGACAAAAGAAGGTAGAAGGAACCGAACACATGGTAAACCCGAGTAACACAGAAGGCAGGGAGAAGATCACTAGACCAACCACCAAACCTCAGTGGAGAATGCATAGCATTGCAAGTAGAAACCAGATTGTTACTAGTATTTCGATATTTCTTTGTAGTATTCTCGCCGTCAAGTTATTCTAAAAATACGTATTTATAAAAATCTAAGAAATCTAACTAACACCACGTTTTATTGGATCATCGTGTTTTCTAAATGTATTATGCATTACGTCAAAATATCAAAACGGTGTGGGGTCAGTAAGAACTGTTTTATAGAGCTTCAGAGGTTTGTTAGATAACATATTTTATCATATCGATTTTATAAATTCAATGAAAAAAATAATATTTTAAAATAAATTTTATGCATGTAGGTTTTTATGGTGAGACTTTTAAAAAGTTCTCATTAATTTTATCGAATTAAATAATAGTATTATGATAATACTTAGACTAAGTGAGTGTTTACGGAGATAAAAAAAAAATAGATCGCATTACAGGCATAACAAATTGAAAACTGAAATGATGTGCCAGGTTTATAAAAATAATTAAAAAAGCATGTACAACTCCAACTCGTTAGTGAAAGTTAACACGATGGGGTAATTTGAAACGACTATAAACGTCTGCTGGGCGTTTCATTTCTTGTCCTAGGTAACTTCAAAATATATACGAAGACAATACTGACAAGGAGGTATATAATATACGACTTCCTTCATAAAATGTAACGTTTTTATTTCTGAAACTGTTGTAAACATTTTCACACAATGTGGTACAAGATTTTTTTTGGAAATATTGTCAGAAGATCAATTGTATTTATCGCCTCGCCTATGCTAAGGAACTGCATATGAATGAGGTAAGTGTTGAGCAGGACCTTTTGAACAAAAAGGTGTCAAAGAGATGAAACGTCATCTTAACTGAAACTGAATGTTAAGGAACGGTGTGGGAATTAGCGGGGTTGCGCAACACTATTGCGGTTATTAAAACGGCTTAGAATGTTTGCCTTTTACTTCGCATAAACGAACTTAGTGATGTGCAGCATATTTAAAATATTCACAACAGTTTCGTTTATTTCAACGAATCGTGTTGCGGTTTGAAAAACGATTTTTTTCTAGAAATTACATACATTTTGTTAATTTGTACGTAACTATTCTAATTCTTAGGACTTTGTTTTCATAAAATTTCTCAACTAAATTATTACCCATCTTGGATATGAAAATTTACGTATGACAATAAAACATAATAATAATAACTCGCACCATCGTGTTATGTGATATTTTTATCAATATTTAGTCTCAGCTTATAGCAAATATATTGACTTTGGTGTTTTGTAAATATTAGAATATCAATAATTGAAAGTCTTCCGTTTTTGTAATGAAATATAACAATTTAAATAAATTTAGATAACTATTTTAAAATGTATCTTGGAATAGTATTGATAAATTTACTCATTGTAGACATTTTTAAGAATCGATTTTCAAAAGATTAAAAAAAAAAATACTAATGACAATAAATAAATATAATAAAACCAGCAAATATAATGACAACATATGTTCATTAAAAGGAGAAAACATTTTACTAAAAAAATACTTTGTTTAAACAAATCAATTATATACTGTTTATCGGTTTTCCTCCGTCAGAAGAGAAATCAAACTCAAAACATGTATTAAGTGTTTAAAAAAACTATTAATTTCTACATAATTTTGACATTTAAGGGTCAGGTATAAATATAAAAAATACATATATATATATATTACATATTTTCATAGTCCTCTTCACTAGGAGATCCTGTGTTGATGCGAACTGGGTTTTGAATAAGATGATTTCAGCGACTTCTGTATTTCAACTTCAAGGTTTGGGTAGGGTATTTCCGGTAATTTCTATGACGTTGTCTTAAGAATACTTGTCAGTTCTTATTCTGTTAATTCCTAAATCCAAGTTTGTTTGATACTAAGTGGGAGTTTTTTGTATAATTTTACTGTTAAAAATTCAGAGCTTCTCTGTCCACAAGTAATATTACACTTAGGTACGTTTAGCTTGTTTAGTTGCTTTGCTATGGTATTATGATTATGAGGAGTGATAGCCATTTTGTCCTTTTTAATATGATGAATTAGAACATTTTTGGCAAAGATTTTTTGTGTACTTGGAAGAGCGAAATGTTTAAAAATTTCCATTTTTGACGTCCTTATGGGAAACAAATGATTATTGTTAATCAGAGTATAACCGATAACTGGCTTCATAATCGAAAATAATAATAATTTAAATTTACTAGTCTTTCCCATTCTATATCAAGTTAAAGTGGGAAACTACAACGTTAACATTTCTCCTAATGAAGGAAGTTTTCTTCTGAAAACAGTGGACAAATTTATAAAATGCAATTGTTTAAACCGAGTATTTTTTTTTTAAATTTGATCCAATTTAAAAAAAATAACACTGAAATTTAAATACGTAATATTGTATTTGGAATGTATGGTAAGGTTAATAATGTACGAAAAAACTTAATTGCTATTTTAAACAAAAAGTATTTTAATCGTTTGAAAAATTAGGACTGTAGAAGGAGTAAAATTAATGACATTCTCCTATGACAATAAAATTATTGAAAAATGATTTCATTAATTGAATAGTTTAAAAATGGGGTAATAATGTTATTCTGTCATGTTATTTACACGGTGTACTTGTTATTGTATAAAATTGTAGCATGTTGACAATAAACAAATAAACGTAACTTTTCAATAAACAAATTTCCATTTACAGTTTTATGAAATATAAAACAAAAATAGTACGGTCTTTATCATATACATTATATCCATTTAACATATCTGTAAAGAAATAATTAAAAGACAAAAACAAAGTGACAAAATTTTAAAACTAAAAATGTGTGTAGGTGTAATATATATACTCGTATATATCTTGGTACTTATTGATTTCACGTCTATAAAACAATTAAGAACAACGTTCTACTTATATAACAGCAGATTAGCGACATTAATGGCCGTTCTTCCCAACCCTATTGAGCAACTGTTTAGCCCAAAGTTTGCCTCAACACTGTTCAAATGCACACATTTGCTCTTCCTAACGAAATTCTCG
Organism: Halesus radiatus; assembly: GCA_022606495.2. Classification (NCBI taxonomy): domain Eukaryota; kingdom Metazoa; phylum Arthropoda; class Insecta; order Trichoptera; family Limnephilidae; genus Halesus; species Halesus radiatus. The sequence continues at coordinate 41,010 of JAHDVE020010142.1, forward strand.
ATCAAATTTACGATCAATTTAGGATATCGATTTTTGTCTATTAAATTCCCCTCAGTAGAAGACTAGTTTTAAAAGTGTCAACGGGGTGAACAAACGTCACAGAAATGTCAAATGTCGTTATTGGTTATTATTATACATTCTATTTTACGCGATTCAAATATTGAATGAAAAAGATTTATTTCCGTTTTCCAATTTCAAAACATGTTTTTTGTACGTTTTAAATAAAACTGAAGAAACCAACTTATTTTGCTAATTATAAGCTACGTTTTATCTTGTTTTTTCACTCATCGAGAAACGTCAAATGTCAAATGTATGATGCGAACAATATGCTTTGCGGCATTATCAGAAGTCAGTCTAACACTTAATATTCAACAAATTTTTAAGACACTCGTTTGTGAAGTATAACATGTTGGTTTGTGTATTGGTTTAAAAAATATTATATGTATTCATAATAAATACAATATTAACTCATCTATGTTATTTTTACATTGAAAATTTTTACTTTGATGTCACTTGTCGTAAAAGGGGGCGGCTCCTATTTTATTGTTTATGAAAGTGGGAGGACACTATTTTATAGTGGGCGTGCACCTTCATGGACAATGTAGGATAAAAAATTCTTGGAAACAGGCAAACGGAGCGACTATTTAAAAAAAACACTTGGCTGATCGGTGACTCAGATTGATCATTCGAAAAGTTGGGAAGAACGGCCGTAAATCACTCTTTGAATTTTTATGATCAATTTTAAACCAAAAGTGTTGTCGTATAAATGTACGGATTTCTAGAAACTTATTCTTCGTGATAAATAATAAAAAAAAAAAAACAAGGAATCTTGCCCCGTTCAACTCGATGGGTTTTTCTGACAAAAAGAGAAAAAAAGTACATTCCTACTCATATAAAATCGTTAGTGAGTAATTCATTTTAGCATTAAATTGGTTCTAACGATAATACCTTGACAATAATTTGTAAAGAAGCTTTATTTATTTCTTAAATAACATTGTATTTTGCAGGTTTAAAACCTGCATTTTTAAGTAAATCTTTAAGAAAATTCTTAATGTATTTATTATTGCTGTCTGTATTCAAACAATAAAATATTTTGTAAATACCCTATGATATTACATTATGTGCATATACCTTAACATGTAATTAATCGTCGTATTCACATACTTGCAAATTAAAGAACTGTTATATATTCTGAGATATAGTGACAATAAAAATCTTATTATTAATAAAATTATATCCTGAATATTTGTTTTCCTAAAATACCTACTCACATTACAGATTAAGTAATATCCTCAGAGATACAAATCGCTTAACCCTTACCACTCCATTATTTTTTTAATATTTCTTGTCAGCCAACTCTAATTTAAATAATGTCAAAATATTAATTTATTGTTAGGCAGTTACAAAAAGGTTATTTTATATTAAAACAAAAACGGAAAACAGTCAAAATCTTAATAAAACGTGAATTTAAATGTTTTTTATCGAATAATCAAAAGAAACAACGTCACGTGTCAAGTTTTAGGCCCGAAAATAAACCGCGCGCGCACGTCTTATCTTGTCGGCCGCAAGCCGACAACTGAGTTGTAGCGAACACATAGTGATGTCGGCTGGCACCCGACAAAGGAGTGGTAAGGGTTAAAGGAGAAGTGCAATATTGTAAACTGAATTAAAATGTATTTAGTTTTAATGTAAGGAAAAATGAAAACAAATCTATGTTTTATCTACCGCAGAAGAGCGTCAACTGGCAGGATACAAATAAATATTTAGGACATATTGGTAAAAGCATTTAGTTATATTATAATATAAACACGTAAATTTGTTTTGAACCACTTTAGTTTAAAATAATTATCGACCGGTTTAGGAAGTACCGTTCCTTCGTCAGAACTATATTATGACTAAACTAATGACAGACATACATGAATATTTAGGTGTTGGAGTGGGAGCCGACCAAAGGGGAAGGGGTAATTATTGGGTTTTCTGGAGGAATAAAGCGATTCACTGAAAAAATATCGAGAAGAGGACTTATTTCGTATCGTATTTTAGTCTTTATATAGTCCTGACGAAGGAAGGGTACTTCCGAAACCGGTGGATAATTCCATATATATGTATATTTTTACAATAACTTCGCAGAGGACGCCATGAGGGAAATAATTTCCCTCAAGGCCTATCTTTGGGGATGCTGTGTGGAAGGTCTCTTAGAGGATAGGAGGGAGTGAACCTGGGTCTTGAAGAGACCCATGTTGTAGGAGGGAGGAAACACAAAGGCATGCAGATCATTCAACAGCCGAGCTGTTGAACATAAGAACGAGTCGTAGAAGCGACCCGTTCTCAAGCGACCAGTGACAATTGGCGTGTTTCCCAACTATGCACACAGTACGTTAAATTGAAGTGATTCAAAATAAACGCTAGTGTTTATGTTATTAATAATTAGGACATTGTTTCGAATGGTGAGGAAAGGAGAACGGGACAGATTGGACGCCAAGAGAAATGCGACAGCAAAAAGGGATGACGGAGGCAACTGTGCACAAAATCTACGGTGAAAAATAAGTATTTGTTCAATGTGATAGTAAGGCTCTACTAAGTAAGATTCTACCTACATTTAAAATAATACTATCTGATGTGTAATAATAATAATAACAATAATTGGATGATTTGTATAGCGCCGTTTTTGTGAAACTTGTACAAGGGCGCTGTACTCGTCCTTGTTTGGATTTTTTTTTCTTTTGATAAAGGTATGAAGTTGTGAATTCATGATTGTCATTTGGATTCTATAATTGATTTGAGAACGAAAGTAATGCCTTGTGATGACTATTACTACCTCTAAACAAAGAATTAAAGAAACATCAATTTGAAAATTTTATTTCATTGAAAACATTTATTTTTTTAATATTTATTAAAGTTCTTAAGTATGCAACTATTTTTGGTTTCCATTTTGATGTGTTATTCTACCCAAAATAAATCTTTTTTTTTAATATGTAATCTGTGGCTAACCAGAGTGGTATATCTATAGGATAACCTCAACATAACTGGCGAGTTCAATGTTTTTCATACTAATTTTAAAACGTTATAGGAACAGTTTTACAAGTAATTTTTGAAAAAATCGAGAACAGACAGACAGACAAATATTCATTTTTATATATAGAGATTATCTTACTGGGTAAGAGATATTCTATAAAAAGTTTGTAATACTCTGAATCAAAAGGATGATGTTAAAAGCTTTAACTTTTTTTTAACACCAGATCGGAATGGCCATGTACTTTTGAAATTTTTGTTACAAAATGGGGTATTTTATACTACTGCCTACACGAGTCTTAATGCTAGCACAAAACAATGTTAAATTCGATTCCTATAAATAGCAGTATTAGAAAAATAATGATATACAGAAAAAAATAGAAGAACCATTAATAATAATAATAATAATTGGATGATTTGTATAGCGCCGTTTTTGTGAAAAATCACCTCAAGGGCGCTGGAACTGGGCATTACTACTATATTTAGCCACCAATGGGACACATATTCCAGAGTGATAAATGGAGATACAAATGAGATACAAATAGCCACCCAAATTTTGAAACAACGAAACACGGAGAAATTCTAACATTACGCTTTTACAGAGATATCAGTACCTTTTTTGTGTGAATTCCGCACAAGAGTCACAATTGCTTCCAACCGTCTGGAGCCAGTGAGAATATGGCATCTCCAATCGGGGAATTTTTAGAGGCTGATGGTATTGTGAAGGGAAGGAGAAGAGAAAGGGGAAGGTGGGAAAATACATGGCTATTCAGATTTGGTCACCAAACACGGCTAAAAGCCATTTAAGCAACGTTTCAATTCTGAATGGTGCTCTTTCACCAGGGCGATACTGAAAGTATCCTCCACTCTGGAACGTGCGCAAATATACTATATATTATTTTTTAATGAATTAATTGTGAAACAGATTTGAACCCGCGATCTTAGATACACCACACATCAAAAACACTAACTACTGTTTATCTGGACCGAAATCAATTGTGTGAATCATTATACAAGCATTATATACATTTTTTTAATAATTTATTGTACCTTATAAACCTCATTGTAATATGTTTGTAATGATTGAAGGTAATATTAACAACTCCCAATTCGAAACACGAAACCGATAAAACACAGAAAAAAAATGATGACGGTAACAGCTGGGATTCGAACCCAGGACCTCGTGGTATATCCGGGAACTCTTTCTCTTAAATAAAAATAGTACAATGATTAATATTCTGTATTCTTGATTCCAAGAACAGTGACAGAAAATTACACATTACAAGACACCTAACCTAACCTAGTATTTTATCGTGTTTTGTTTTGTCAGATCTAGCTTGTCAATTTAACTGTCCTGAAACAGAAATTTCAAAAAAATATGATCACTCATCCTTCAGTGGCCTCAGAATACTCGCATATTTATAAATATGGGTTTCCGTTAATTTTATAACTACTTGTATAATCTTTCCGAGCAGTTATTAATAAAATTATTATTTATTATGGCGTTGAATAAATAATATTATAAATAAAATGAATAGGAAATATTTTCTATGTACCACCATTTAATATATAAATATCAACTGTGTATCACAGTATATACGAGTATACTGTGTATCTTGGAGAAGGAAGCTTCGCTTCCAAAACATGTCGGTATTTGTATATTAATAGTGGTTTATACGATACGTTTATTATTCATTTTATTGAAAATCACAACACAAAGTTATTTTACTCTACATATGATGTAAAGTGTTGCTATTAATAAAACTAATTACTTTATAATTATTTTTATTGGACAGGGCTTCAAGATAAATTAATGAATGCTTTGTCATTCAAAATATTCAGATGGATTTAAATAGAAATTTCCAATGGAAAAATCTTAATTACTTGATGATCCCGTTAAAATTCCTGATTCAAATTATAAATTGCTCCCATCCATTAGTGCATTCTGCTCCAACCACCATCCATCTAAAACCCTTTCATTCTCAAGTATTTTACAGTAGAAAATTATTTAAAAAATTACGCTTTAAGAATCTCGTGGCTTTCGGAATGATAAAAAGAAGAAATTAAATATACTTATATCACGCTATAATGCTTTGAACAGCCATTTATTAATTTGTAGTGGCATGTTATGTATGTAAAACTCATATGAAATCAGTACTTATTAGTTTAATATCTATCAAACCATAAGTCCTCTATAAAATTCAACTATGTATTTACTTCAGTTATTTTATCATGAAATTGATTGTGATAAGCCAGCATCATTGACATGTATATTAATAGAACTCATACTAAATCAATGACAGGTAGCCCACATCATTATTCCTTACATTAAAATAATAATTTTTCTTCTTCATAAACCTTTTGGGGTCCATCTATGGATATGGGATTCGCTCGAATGTCCCCAGTTTGGTCGATTTTAGGCAGCTCTCCTATTTTTGGGCATTAGTTGTTTTATACAGTCATATAAATGTGTTGAATTTTTATTTTATTTCAATCACTTATTACATATTTAACCTTCAGTGATGAATAATGAAATTATTTTTTCTTTTTACTACAAATTTTCATGGAAGGAAGCTCTCAATGGAGTGAAACCAACTACTTCAATATTTTCTTAGACATCCATCCATCTATTTTTATTCAACATATTATTATTATTAAGTTCTGCTAGTATTTAATTTTTTTATTTATTTATTATTATGACATCTATTTCGGCGTTAAAGGCCTTTTTCAAATAGGGGTTAGGCCACGTTAAGGCGACTTATTTATATGATTCTATTTACCCCCAAACAATTTCAATTTTTATGGTGCCTTAAATTATTTATTACCGTTAAAACCAATCTATCTGAGAAAATAATTGTTATAATAGATTCTCTATTCCATGAAGAAATTTTACGTACGTTTCCCCCCCATTGATTCATTCACATAATAAGTACAAGCATAGTACAAGAAAGAAAGAAGTATAAAATAAAATATACATTTTTTTCATTGGTAACTTTTTTACTCACACAATATAGATTACATTTCGAATCAATAGACTGCCAACAACTATAATATATAATTTGATTGCGTTCTTGGTAAATTATAGTAAATAACTCAATTTTATTAACCCATTCCGTTACTTGATTACGTTTTGTAAAATACGCACTTCTTGCTTTTCCATTACGCATTAAAAAAACGTTAAATTTCTTTAGAATGATAACCCCATTAAAAAATGAAAACTTTTAATGAAGACCCTTAAAGTTCTGTTAATCTGGCCGAGTAAACGGCAATATTTAAAGTTGCCACCCCGGGAATTGTGGGAAGATATTCATAAGGGATGCACACGAGGGGAGGAGGAAATTACCCCCCGAGGCAGCTTGCATGCGTCCCGGGAGGCTTTTGAGGCTAAGGCTGTATAATTTATTTCCCTACAGTATTTAAAGACTTTTTCGCCTGGAGATAGTACTATATTTAGGTATCAACCCTGAAACGACTATAATAATTAAAATTTTTATCTGTTTTCATTTTGTGCCTTTTGAGGGATAAATTCGTAGGGATTAAAATAGAATCAAAAGCGATTTTATGCAATCCCCACAGAATATATAAATTAGCAACTTTCATCTGACAATATATTTGCTGGCATCTATACTCGATAGTGTTCATGCGTACATTTTGCTATCAACGTTATATATTCATAATAAAAACACTTGTATTTAACCACTGTTAGCACAGGAAACTTTATTGGCTTATCTTTTGTTAAACTTCCTGTGAATACTGTGACTTTGTACTTTTCTTATAATAATATGCACTTACATACTTTACTTATAATTATGGTTTATACTTAAAAATTATTACTAAAGTCACACACATGGAAAACTTTTGAATTGAAACTAATAAAAAATAAATATGTATATATATATTTGTATTGAAGGCTGCTTGTTTCTTATAAATAAATCAATAAATAATATGTTGTATCTAACGGTATTTACAAAAAACTTAAAATTGATTTGTAATTAATATATTTTAGTAAACTTAAAAAAAAAAACTTAATAATGTTATTATTAAGTTCGGCAATGTATTTTAGTTTTTATTAATGACAGCTAGTTCGGAATTCAAATTCACTCACAAAGATTGGTTTATTTATATGATTTTATTTACCCCTACCTAATTTTAATTTTTATGGTGTTTGAAATGATATAATAATATTTTCGGTAATCTCATGAGTAATTACTACATTTTAATTTTACTTTTCTGTGAGGTACTTAAATTTAAAATCTGTTTGCCCCGTTTTTAATGGTGGAATGTTTTTCTTAATTGTTTTGTAATGACGTGAATGCTATTTATGCAATGAATTTAAAGGTGTGGTAAATCTATTAATTATTTTGTTTTGATTTTGTGAAATTAGTCATCCCAATATGGCCTAACCAATTAAATGACTTTGATCGCCGAAACAGCTTCCGTAATAAGAAAAACTTAAATGCTTGCAGAACTTAAAAATAACATTGTTAAATTTTGTTTTCTGCGAATTAATCACAATAAGAAATAAAAAAAAATCACTTATTAAACAACTTGTATTACAACTGTTGAACTTTTCAAATCCAGTTCCCAATCAATTAAAACATAAGGCTTTTGAAGATATTTAGGGTATTTGTGTATTTTCTAGGTAGATATCTACCATATAGGGTACATAAAGGGAAAATTGACGCAATAAATGGTAAAGATTCCCCGGATACCTCTTAGGACAGACGTGTCGATTACAATGGAACTCTGGTGTGATTGCAAAGGATTTTGAGAGCATAACTGCTTGAAGAAGCATCTATTTGCTACTATCCAAGGATTGCGGTCAGTTCTTCCGGCACGTTAGTCGTAAAAATTCTATCTACTCGTGATGACCTGTGGATTATGGGCAAAAAAGTCACATGGACGATTCTGTTTGACAAAGAATGATAGAATAAATAGTATCACAAGAATAAACAATATGATAAAAAGGACGATAAAACGAATAGGAATTTTGTTAATTATTTAATAAATAATTAACAAAATTTCAAATTTGAAATGCCGAGAAGTCACGCGTGGGTTACGTTTCCTTCTCCCCTATAAAATTCCATTATTTTTTAATCTAATTTAAAAGTTTGCAACCACTTTGCGCCTGTTTCATAAGTTTGATTGTATCAAATAGCCTTTTATATATTGGTAGAGACTTTTATTCCGTTGTCTAAGCTCAGTGTTTCTCAAACTGTGAAGTTAGTATATCTTTATAACAAGTCACAGGAATTCCGAACAATCGAATTCTAATTAAAAAGTTAAATCAGATTTTTTAGACATATCGATACATTAAGTATTGTTATTAAAAAATATAAATGTTTTTTATATGTATTTATTATATACAATAAACAACATTGTTTACATGGTAATAATAATAGATATGTAAGTACTTAAAAATGTTTATTTATTTATATAATCTTTTTAGTTCCTTTTTTTTTTAATTAATACCTTTACCATACCTAATTGAGAAATCTCGTATTTAGAGGGGAAGTACTATTACTGTTTGTTATGCAAATAATTTATTAATTTCAATATTACAACGATGAACATGATATTCTGGTGCCTATACACAAATTGCAAAAAATATATATATTAAAAGGAAATTTGTAGAAATAAAACATGTGAATTTATTCCAAGTGAACTTGTTTTTGTATTTCAGGAAATAAAAAAAAGTGTTTGATTTTTCTATAAACTTTGTTTTTATTTTAAAGTTGTTTTTTAACATTTACTCCACGCAGGAAACTCTCAGGAAAATAATTTCCCTCGGAGCATGTATCTTCTTTTGGGATGCTGGAAAAGGAAAGAGACAAAGTTCTGAGAAGGAAAAGGTACGAGGAAATACAATTCCTTTGTATTATTTCAAGTTGTAATGATAAAAATTTACAATAACCTCCAAAGCCAACGATACCGTTTTATAACACTGAATGGGCTAATGCAAAGTAAATATCTTTGAATGATTTCTGTGATACAGTGTTCATGAGTCTAAAGAATACAAAAATTAATTTTCTCATTCTGTCTCTAGTTTAATTTATTTGAGATTGGCATTTAATATTACTATCTATTATAATTCCTGGATGTTTTATGTTTGATTCACTACATAAATCAATACAATTTGAATCGCAACTTGTATGTCGCTGTGGGCAATTTCTGTTATGAACTTTGGTAGCAATTTTGATACATATGGTATTTTCTGTTATTTAAAGTTAATAGATTTATATTGAACCTAGTTTTCAGAATATTAATAGCACAATTATCTTTAAAAATATATATATATTTATGTATAGTGCATTTTTGTATATGTGTATGTGTATATATATCGACTGGTATAATACGGGCATGTGCTTAGTTTAGCAGTTGAAAATCATCAAAAATCTTCTTGTATTCTGCCCTCCACGCGATCGGTGAACAAACGCATCCGCTGCCAAGACCAGGACAGACCTTACCCCATGAACCCGACCATCCCTGCTAAGTCACCAAACGTACCGAACCACTTGGAGTGGCCTCTGACAGAGGTGTTGATTATCCCATGAATGATTCCCGGGGTGGTGGCACCCATACCCGCCTCCCAAATTTATGAGCTTAACATAATCGGTAACCACTATAAAATATTATTTGTGTTAGATCGAAAAAAAAACGTTTATCTCTAAAGGAGCTTGTAAAAGGAAGCTGTTTCTTTGGGAAACACTGACTTAGCCAAATCAAATAAAAACTTTAAGGAAATTTTTCAGATTTGGGGTCATAAATTATGCACCAATCTTTACGTAGATATCGACACTTCGATTTATGTACGAATACGCATTATTTCAAATGAAAAATCCAATTGTCCGTTAATCTGGAAAGTTTCTAGAATTATTAGGTACATTTTCCAAAACCTACAATAAATTTAAAAAAAAAACGGTAATTATAAAAAAGGCTTTTTTTAATTCTTTAAAATTTATTTTTACACAAGTCTACGCTGAAAAATTGAAAAATACCAGATCACAGAAGAAAAAATTCTGACTTCAATAACCCCGAATAAAGCAGCTGTCTTACAATAATGTTTAACGAACTCCTCTTGATAGATTATCACCTCAAAATATAGCAGGGACACATAACGCTAGGGGCGTTAGTCAAATCAAAATTATTATTAAAAATTCTAGGGTAATCTGGGTAAGAGCTCGAATATTTAAAACATTTTTACTGAAGAAAGGCGCTTTCCACTTCTGTAGATGTAAATTAATACAAAATATACCAGGATCGCATAATGCTAAACAGGTAACCAACATCAAAAATATTATAGAATTTCTGTGGGGTGGGTGACCAACTCCACGAAGGCCCATTTATGAACAATCTACCAGGTAAAACTGGAAAATATATTTGTTAACGTCTCGCTTGGTAATATTATATTTTATACTTGTGTACTTGTGTACAAAATATAAATACTAGGAGCACATGATGCTGGAAATATAAAGCAAAAGAAAAACATAGTTCTTAAATTCTGACTAACTCCCCGAATGAATGCATGAACGATCTAAAGAGCATGCAAATGTGATATTATATATATTTTTTAAAACGGGGTTAAGGTACACTAGAGTTTTTTTTTTAATATTTTTAAATTTGACACAGGTTAATTACGATTTCTCAATGATCTTAATAATAATAAAATATTAATAGCGTTTTGCCCGTTGCACCCAACAGAGGTGGCTTAATTTTTATTAATTATTCCCAAGTACAATTAATTATAAATGCAATGCTTGCAAATTGATGATTGAATTATTTTTTCCTGATTGTTCCCTATTTTAAATCACAATTTAACACCTACGGTTTAATATTTTCATAATACCTATATATTATTATTTCAAGTTACCCAGATATTTTATTCAACCGGACCGATCCTAACCTCACCTAACTTATACTTAGCTAACCTAACCTAAACTTAGCTAACCTAACCTAAACTTAGCTAACCTAACATTTACTTAGCTAACCTAAACTTATCTAACCTAACCTAAGCTTAGCTAACCTAACTTAACCTCACCAAATCAAACCAAACCAAAGAAGCAAAACAAAACAAATCGAAACAAAACAAAACCAAACCAAACCTAACCTAACCCTTGAGGTTATCATAAACTTAAACATAATATTACGGAATGCGAATTAATTGTGTTTGTGTTTAATTCGTAGAACTCCACTTAATTTTTTTTTTATTTAATTCAAATCAAATTTAATATTGTTATTATTAAGTTCTGCAAGATTTTTTAGTTTTTATTATTGTGACGCTGAACGCCGAAACAGCAGTCATAATAATAAAAAACTAAAAAGACTTGCAGAACTTAATAATAACATCATTAAATTTGATTTACATTAAAAAAAAAAAAAAAAAACAGAATGCTTGTGCAGAAATAATCACTTGAAGTTACCCACATTCTTGCATTAACCTAATCAGATTATGTTTTTCCAGAAGACCGTCCAATAAACCATTTAATTGATTGAAAACAAATAAATAATAACAGCAAAATACATTCTGTTAATGGAGTTAGGAATGAATAAGTAGCGCACATTATGAAACATTTTTATTAATATTGTGCGCTACTTATTTTTATATTACTTATAATGCCTTAGAGTATGAATCCAATCCTAGATCCATATTATATCGACAGGGAACATATAATACCTCGAAACCCATATTTTTGGGATTCTTCTCCTGTGTTCTGTAAATTCATCGGGATGCCTAGGAATCCTTTAAGTTTGTTAGTATTTATAAAGGAAATTCCTCTTTTCCCCGATAAGTTCAAAATTGTGAGCAATGCTTCGTAAGTAAAAAGTTACCATCAGAGGAAGACACTGTATGTTTTCTATTTATGAAGAAAAATATTTGTTATAAACAATGTAACAACCACTATGAAAACGATATTTGTAAAATGGAGATACACCCAGGAGGCAAGGAACATTCCATTACCAAAAACCTATCATATGCGAGATGTTTTCAGAACGTTAAAAATCTTTTCTGTCGACACTTGATATTGGTGAATTCAGTGTTCATAGTTGGATCAAGTTAAATATGTTTGGCATGAACAAAAAAACAAAGGAATATAAAATGAAACAAGAAAATTAAGAAATGAATCCACCCAAACCGAAGCTCAACGAGTATTGAAGGAATTCTTGGACATGTTACCAAAACTTTCGTCTCATTACTGCAGGAAAGAATCTTCAAAACTGTACTTGGAGCAGGCCATAGTAGTCCCAGCCAGAGACCGTGCATGCGTCGTCATAAAAATCTTCCTTCTTAAAACATAAGGCAATGACAAACTTACAATCTCTCTCTGGGACCACTGAATTAGTTCACTTGTCGAAAAACTTCCACAGGAAAAATCTTTTACTTTATGTAATAAAAACGACAAACGCTACATTTATACACAATATGGAGTTTTGAATTTGTCTGATGATAACTGGAGCCAACACGTTTCCAAATAAGAAAGAGTTAGAATATTAAAGCTATAAGACAAAAAGTTGGCACTTGAAAATAAATTCGTGGTTCTTACACGACGTGAAAATGGAGTACTAAACTGTTTAGGTTGCACCATCAATACAAAACAAGTCCACGTTTTTTTCAGAACAAAATTATCCTGTCATAATTTTACCTTTTACAATCTCAAAACACACCATTCCACTTGCCATTCGTTTCCAAAATGTGACATTAATTTGACGGCATCGACTTTCGTCTTCTGTATTTTAGAATAATCCTGTACTGCACGTTTCTTCAGAATAGAAACCTATAATAATTTATTGTGACACTTGAACTTACTAAACTCAATTCTATATTTTTCTTTTAAGAATAACATATAGTCAAAAAATAATATAATAACAAGAATTTCGTTTCACAATAATCAATACCTAGGAATTAAAGATAAGAAAAAAGGCTGTAGATTTCGAAAAACAAAACTATAAATGAATATTTATGAAAAATCTAATACGAGAGGCAAACCAAAATTAAATGCTTGGTGTGACTCACACATGCAACACTCACAGACTGGTGTTAAGTTTACTGCAGAATCGTAGTGAACAGAGTCGTATTTATTTGAGGAATAACAACATGTAACCTTAAAAAAATACGAACACAATAAATACATCTTCTTCAATAAATTTATAATAATTATATCATCATCTATATCTTCATCTATACATATACAAATCAATGTAAGTTTGTTTGTTTCTTCCTCCTTAATGTGGCATAAAAATAAGCATAGGAATTTATTGAAATTTTCAAAATATCTTCTTTCCACCCTCGCGAAAGTTTCTGGATTATTACAACTAAATGGAAATACATCTGAATAGCTATTTTACCATTACAAAAACTCTTACTAAACTGTCAACCATGTCAAACTCTGAGAATGACATTTTGCAAACCATAGGTAGTTTCCAATGTTTAATTATTAATTATTTTTATTGAGATTTAAAAACCTCATTGTAATATTTAATCATTGAATAAAATCATATTAACATAACCTAAATGAAAGACGAAATCGGAAAAAAAACAACAGAAAATAAAAAGATTTCAGTCGCATCTGGTTTCAGATGCGACTGAAATCAATATATTGTAAAATATTGTCAAAAAATTTTTTCTCCTTTTATGGTGGGTACAAAAACCAAATTATTTAATTGATTGCCTTACGGCCGTTCTTTCCAACCCTACCGAGCAACTGTTGAGCCGAAATATTGACGCAACATTGTTTAAATTCACAAATACGCTCTTCCCAACGAAACCCTCGATCAAATTTACGATCAATTAAGGATATCGATTTTACGGATTAAGTTTCGATCAACATAGGATTAGTTATAAAAAGTGTCAACAGGGTAAAATGTCAATGAAATAAAGTCAAATAAAAGATCAGTGAAATGTCAAACGTTATTATTGGTTCGTGATCTATTTATCGCGATTCAAATATTGACTGACATAAATTTATTTCCGTTTTCGAATGTCAAAACATGTTTTTTTATGTATTTTGAAGAAAGCTGAACAGAACCCAACTTTTTTCACTTATTATAAGCTACGTTTTGTCTTGTTTTTCACGAAAGAGAAACGTCAAATGTACGTCTGTAAAAGTGGACGGGCTATATGGTCTGCGAAAGTCGGCAGGCCACTCCATAGAAAATTTAGGATAAGAAATGCTTGGAAGTGGACAAACAGAGCGTTGCTCAACAAAATACTTGGCTGAGATTGATCATTCGAAAAGTTTGGAAGAACGGCCGCTAGAGTCCCCTCAAAAACTAGTTATGGGAATAATCTCGATATTAATTTTTTATGTTTTTGAACTATTCTCCATCCCATTTAAAGGTGCATCTCAAGTAGGTACAACTATTCATATTTTTTTAAATAAACTCCAACTATCGCCGGAGGAGGCAAAATACTTAAGATGTCTTTTCACCTTTTCTTTATATCTCGAAATAATAGCTGCAATATGTAATATCTTTTAAATGTAAAAGATTAGGTCGAAATATTTTTTTGGCTTAATAAATTAATAATTCAGTCCCATCACTAGTATTAACCCACTGAAGAGCATTACCCCCATGGCGTGCCCCCAACGTGCCCGCGTCGCGTGCCCGCTGAGAATTAGCCCCTGATGAACGACGCATCCGGCATCGGCTCGTGGGCTGAGTCACGGGCGTGCCACAATGGGTTCGTTTACGCAGAAAAGAGCGAGGACAAATACACCAATCAGTGCCACTTTATCGGATATAACTTTTTCTCCCGCGGCTTGTGGCGCGGCGGCGTAGTGATTCAGATATTGCCTTCACACAAAAGGACAGCATTTGTAATTTTACTTAAATATTCTTGATTTTAATTTTACATCATTGGTTAGGTTAGTTTAGGTTTGGTAAGGTATTTTTCGTTCAAATTTATAGTAATATTTGCACCATCTGTTTATTAATTTTGGTATTATTATATTCTTTTCGCACTATTTTTATGTTCAATGCGTAAAGATTTCAGTGTATTTTAGCTACTCATCTCTTCGGAAAGTCAAATCCATGAATGGTTCAGTTCATTATCTAAGTAATATAGCGAGGCCATCCGTTAGTACCAACCTGAAATAATTAACAGAAAATTTTGAAATTTTTCATGGTCCGCGACATTCTAAATAATTATAAATATTTATAACTGTAAACAATTATTATCAAAAATCTCAAATAATTAATGTTTCGAATAAATAACTACACTCCTTTTGCCAAAACCCTTCTAATAAATATAATATCAATGACAAATAGGATTTAAAAAGTCACTGCAATATCAATGCAATGTGCAGTGTTTTCTAATATATGTGTCCTATGCGTGCAAAATCATATCATCTCAAGAGAAAACTTTGTAATTTAACGTTTTAATCTGAAGTGACCTGTCAGGTGCAGGTAAGTATATGTCTGTATCTGTACATAATAAGATAAACCCTAGAGAGTAGTATTTGTACAGCACCCTTGAGGTGATTTTTCACAAAAAAAGGGGCTATACAAGTCTTCCAAGTATTATTATTATTAACCATCATGACTTTTCCCCTCAGATATGCAGCACGAGTATAATGTAAAACACATCTGCGTTGCACACATTTTTTTTTAATTAACTCCATACAGGAAGCCCTCGGGAAAATCATTTCCTTCAGGGCCTATGTCATCTTTGAGAATGCTATGTAGAGGGACACTTCTTCCCTCATTTATTCAATGCCATTCAAATATCGTATTACATATTCATTTTTGATTTATCATATTTAGACATGATCAACTCTATTTCTTCATTTGGCGATCCAAATTTCACGGACGGTTCAAGCACGCAATGTCAGTGTTCAGTGCCAATAGTAAGATCATTTGAATTGGATTATTAGTATAGTTTATTTTAATGTTTATTTTTTTAATAATATACGCCCTATATGGGCTTTTACATATAAAATTAGTTATTAGTAAGACAGGTGCAAAACACATCACAATACGTTCAAAGATAATATATCGAACAAATACAGGAAAACATAGTGTATGTACCATTCAAGTTAGAATTTATTCAGTGTGAACGCAACCAATTAATAGATAACTTGCCTCAATTTACCTGTCCATGCCTTTCAAATGTCAAAGTTATAAATTCGATCAACTGCATTATTCTTCCTTCTTTACTCACAAAATTCTCAGTAAAAAATTCTCATTAACTTACTGTTGAGATGTTCAAGTCTCGCTAGACCATTATTTTTAAAAAAATTATATCAGTGTCAACAATCGTACTGTTTTAATCTAACGAGTAACATTTACCCATCCGCGTCAAGATATTCTTGACACATTCAATTTATTCAAAATTCCAAGATTGACAACCTTAGGCTGATCGAGGACTTCCTAACGAACAGTCACGGTAAATCATTAATTAACATTCTCTCGAAATCAAACATGTGAAATGGCAAGGACAGGACAAGAGAGTTTTAGAAAACTCGCGGTAGTAGGCAATATTCCAGGACAAAAGCCACAGGCAGGTTTCACTCGTTCTGAAAATCGCGACAAATGACACTGAGGAACAGACAACCTACCCAAACTTATCTGACCTGGTTACAAAACTGATTTAAATCCACTAGGACGTATAATAAGAACAACTTCAGTGATTTTTGAAGTTTCGAAATAGGATTTAGACCATTTTAGCTAAAAATAACCTTCTGACTTTCTTTCCACACACTTGAAAAATGTGAAAAATTATATTCATATCCACTGAACGACGTTATGGGAGTTATGATATGGCCCAAGGGGTGTTCATAAAGTATCTCAAATCTCCAGGAGACCCTTTTCCCTTGAATCTCGGATCGTTTTACCAAAGGACGTGAATTGTATGGCGAATATCACCCTTGAAATAATCCCTTATACCTTTTTTAACATTTCTGTAATGAATTCCTTAAATTTCTCTGAAATGATCCAAAGAGTAATTGGGCGTAAAAGGCAGGTATTTCGTCCCCGTTGAAAAATAAACTGTATAAAGCAAATACCGTGCGGTGTAAGAAAAAAATCAATGAAATTTCCTAGAAACTACATCCCCGAAAAATTCAAAATTTGGATCTCGGATAGGCAATTAAAAAATATGTTTTAGTTCTTTTTTTTAATTCTACCATGTGATGTCGCGTAGTTTGTCGACGGTGTTGTCGAGGGCAATTACCTTTTTTTTCAACGGGGTGAGATCACGTAGTTTATCGCTGGTTTTTTCGGACGCAGTTACAATTTTTCTTTTAATTCGACGGGGTGAGATCACATAGTTAGTCATCGGTATTGTTGAGTGAAGTTACTATTTTTTTTTTGTTCTAAGGGGTGAGGTCACGTAATTTGCTGATGGTGTTATGTGTGGCGGAGATAATGACATGTAATCTATTATTCACGAAAATTATAATTTTTGAATACTGGTCACAGATTCCGGATTCAACAAATTTTCACACAGCCTTACAAGAAGGTTGAATACGAATAAATTAAATATTTATTAGACGCAGTAGAAAGAGCAGTATACGAAAAAGTACAAGAACTATTGATGTCACCTGGAAGAGAATCTGGCATTAGAACTTGAAACTCGAAGAAGGAATTTCCGTATTTTTTAATGTTTATGGTAGAACTCTTTTGTGTGTACGAGTACTATTGAAAAGCAAGGAAGGAAGCTGGTTAAGGAAGTACCTGTTGGAAGACATACGTCAATGCGAAGGAGGCCCGAATTAAATGAGGGTGAGAAAATGACACGTATATTTGTCGCACATTCCACAAGCATGCCGTTTTATAATTTTGTTAAGTTTAATTTGTTACAAATTGGCTACTTTGTTATTTATTTATTTAATTTACTTACGCCCTATTAGGCTATTACATGGAATGGTAGGTAACATTATGTAAGTAATTTATAAACGGTATAATGATATTATAACTGGATTTTTTTATTATTTTTTTTGTGCATTATTTTGTTTTTTGTACAATGGGAATTTGAACCCGCCAAGCTACTGCAAGAAATTTGTCAACAATATTGTATAATACATCAATAAATAAATAAAAAATCATTCAAATAGTAGCGCAATAATAAAACAATTCAGGTACATGCATGCTGTGATCAATGTATATAAGTTGAAAATGGGTATTTTAAAAATATAAAAAATTGCAGAGCAACTTTCTTAAAGATATTTACTTAGAAAAGTGATAACAGACTCCAATTACATAATGGCAATGAACTAATATTAATAAAATATCAAGATATCAGCAAGTACCGCGCAAGTTGAGAAATACAAAAAAAAATTGTAAAGTTTTGTTACATTGCGAATGCTGTTTGTATCGAACGTGTCTACAGAATGCATTCATTTAAACAGATAAAACATATTTTTTTATAATTAAATACCCCGCTCTCCTCCGTTGGGTACGACGACTTGCAACTTTACTTTCGCTCTACCCGGACCCCGCTCTCCTCGCTTGGATACCTCAACATACACTGTTATTCTTGGGCGGGTCCTACACGTCCCGTGCACTCTTAAAATAATAGTAGCACTCAAATAATTTTTAAGATATCGATAGATACCAAGAAGACACACAACCAAGGAGATCATCATATTTGTTTAAAAGACAACATAAGAAAACACAAAATAACATCATTACGCAAAATCACTTTCCAAAAGCCAATACTTTAACATATATAGGAGAATTTTGTCATAGAACTATTGTTTTTAAATTCGTATGGCAACTTATTAAATTATTTTTAATTTAGAAACTCTCAATTCATGGTGGAATTTCATTTCAACATATTTTTTTTATATTAAAAAATATTTATAACTTTTTTGCACTTATTTATTTTCGACCGGACCGGTTTCACTCTATCACGGGCGTCGTCAGAATGGCCCAATTGAAACTAAATCTATGGTATATATAGAATCGATGTCAGGAGTGAATCCCATTACTTTCCAATATTGTTTTTATTTATGACTTGAAATTTGTTTATTGCTGACGATACTGCTCTACTATTATGTTTAGAACTACTTTCGGGTTAGTTTATTACCTTCTGGAAGACGGATTACACTGTGTTTGTTAACAGAATCTATCGGTTTTAAAACAATTATATAATGGTATTCGTGTCAGCTTTTATTTGAACAGATGGTTATCTCTTATTTTGTTTTTTCCCTGTGATTTCCATCTTGTTTGCTAAAATGAATTTTATGGTATATATTTAGTTTTAATTGTGCCAGTCTGACAATGCCCGTGATAGGGTGAAACCGGTCCGGTCGACAATAAATAAGTGATAATTAATAAAAATATAAATTTAATCAAAAAATCACATTAACTTATTAAATATTAATGGTATAATGTATTCAAGGGTTCGTTGATCATAATTGTTTTGAAACATCGTCACTATCATCCCTATAGTGTGTACATGATATACCATATCACTGTCTTATACGGACTGTCAAATATATTTTGCAAAGTAATTTATTGTCACTAAAGAGCACGAACGGGTAATACATTAATTGATTTGTGTATTGAGACATTGATATCAATGTCTCGCCTTTAGTTAGAAACTGTTTTGTCTACTAGAAACATTGCTATGGCGTTTTGAATCAGCTGTACATGTTGGACTTACACGAGTGTCCCAAAGAAGTTATACAATACCTTACAGTCGATTCTGCTATAGACAAATTAATTAGTTTCCTATTTTTTTATAGGCACATCATTATTATTTTTTTATCTTTGTAGAGTCTTCCTACAATGGCTCGAATGCGGTTTCAGAGATGGTAAATTTGTACGTAATTTGTATTTGTAGTATTATAAATGCAATCATATTACTGTTATTTAACATTGAGATGCAAAGCATGCAACAAACAATAAAATATATACGTAGGGAAAGGAAGCATATTCGGAATACCATTTACATTTTAGGGTGCAGAAAATAAGATAAAAATGTTTTTACGAATAAAAGTCGATTTAAATGTTAAGAAACTAATAGTTTATTAGAAAACGAGAACAGAAATTAAAAAAAAATATTACAGTGCTTTTAAAAAATAAAAAATTAAAGAATGAGAAAAAATGCGTTTTTTTTAAAGTGCATGTAATTCGGAATAGTATATTCCAAATTATATTCACTTTTAATATTTCAGAATATAATAGTGTCTTGTTAATTATTTGCAATAATCACATACATACTCTTCTGTTTCGCATCCGGCACATTCATTGTGTACCCAGAGGTTGCACATTAGGCACTTGACCCAAAGTTCTCCCCTTACATCCTGACTGAAAGGACCATTGCAGAAAAAGCACACTGCGTCTTCATCGTTTGGTTTATTAGTTCCAGGAGGGATGACTATATCAGAAGAGGAACTGTCATCAATTACTTCCGATGCAGAAGAATCCGAGTCAGTAGCAATATCTGTCGTTTTTTTCTTTTTGGAATTTTTTGTACCCTTGGGCTTGTTCTTGGCAGTCCTCTTTTCCTGTTCATCTATTAGTTGCTTCTTGTATGGAGAACTTGATATAACGGTTGAAACCGCTGATTTACGCCCTCTATTGGATGTTTTTTTCCTAGTTTGCGGAATCGGGGAAACATCAAATGGGGTAATGATAGTGCGATTGGGTCTTCCACGCGAAGTCGACGGCTGGGGTTCAATCGCGACCAAGGAAGGACTTTGTTCTTCGGGTGGACTTTCCATTAAAGCTAATGGACGTGCTTCAACTTTCATCATGGGTGTTGTTGACGCTTCTGCACAATGCTGGACTTCAGACTCTTCAATTTCTGCAGCAAGAAAGTCAGCATCGCTAAAAATATGCCGGTTGAAGGGATAGATTCCACTAACTTTGAATCCATTTGCTGCAATCTCTCCGGTTTGGCATTTGCGATAAGCATTTCCAAATAACTTCGTTATGTCATATACTGACAAAGCTCGTGCGTTATTACGTAGCCACATACGAATTTCTTCGCTATAATAGGCCTTCAGAGGACTCATGAATGACCTGTCGAGGGGCTGAATTTTGTGTGTGCAGTGAGGAGGGAGTGATATTATGGAGACGTGATTCGCTCTAGCCAAATCTACAATCTCCACGTTTTTTGTATGGCTATAATGACCATCCAAGATTAACAAAACCGGAGAGCTCTCGCTTGGTTTAGTTTTCTCCATGAAATGTAAAAACCATTGGGTAAATAGGTGAGTTTGTATCCACCCAGATGGATGACATACTCCAACAGATCCAGCCGGGGCTCCTTTCATGAGCTGTAGATTCATATTTTTGCGGGGGAAAATTATCATTGGAGGCACATATATGCCTGATGCGCTCATACAAACCACAATAGTTATAAGAGACCCTCGTTCAGCCGAAGTTAGTGCACCGATTTGTTTTTTACCACGGCGTCCAATGATTTTCGGGATTTTACTTTGAACGATAGATAGTCCTGATTCATCTACGTTGAATATACGGTCGGCGGGGTAGTTTTTTTCTGAATACACATTTTCTAGTATGTCGTAAAATGTGTCCAATTTTTCTTTGGTAAAACCGATGGCTCTTGCAAACGAGGTTCCTGTAGGTTTTCTCATAGATAACACATTTTTGTGTCTATTTAGGAAGCCTTTCAACCAGTATCTGCCAGCAATTCCCGATTTAAAAGGAGTTGGATGATTATTTTTAACAGCCACTTGATAAGACAATCGTCGGATATCCATTTGTGTTAGACCATAGAACTTTTTTTCCATTACAAGGGCGTAGTCTACCAATTGTTTTTCGAACTCTGCACTAAAAACTGGTTTTCGGCCAATTTTCTTTGAGGTTAAAGTCAAAGAGTCCGCATCTTTTTCAGATACGAGTCGAAACAAAGTAGTACGTGGGACTTTAAAGTGTTTAGCTGCCATCAAATATCCCATTTTTTTATTGCGAACAGCAGTAATGGCTTCACATATATCATTCGAATCCCACTTCTTCCTTTTCTGGTACAAATTTGATGACGACATCTCTGTAAAATTAAATAAAAGTACTTAAAAAAATGAATATAATTTGGAATACTATTCCGATTTTGCATCACATTCCGTATTCCGCATTAGCAACATATAACCTAAAAGATCTTTCTTATATCACATGTCAACGTATTAAAAAATGCAAAAACGAAAGCCATACTATAAAAATAAAACTCTTTCTGAAGTGATTTCATTTGTAATGTTATAAAATAGTTTGGAATATGGGGTGATTATAGTGGATTAAAAACTCACCGAAAAAGTTTTGATAGGAGCAACTTCACAAAACACGTCAGCATTCATCCGCAGACACAGGAGAACTATTATTCCGGCCAAAATCAAGGCTCACAGCTTCGACTTTCAATAGTTATAATTATTACCGATAGATTCCGCCACCCGAACCGAAGATAAGACGGTATTCCGAATTACCAACAGTATTCCAAATACGCTTCCTTTCCTCTATGCACAGAAGCATATAATTACTACATTGAAATGCGAAGTTTAATTAAAAATAATAAAAGCTTATAGTATAAATAAAACATTTATCACAATATATACAGTTAAGTGTTAAAAAAAAACAGGAAAGATGAAAACCAATAAAGGTACTCAAGTAAATTAAAATCTTAACATTAATTATTATCAGACAAGTTAGTGGCTGAGTACACAGGTGCATCAGGTTCCCATTCTGGAACTGTGGGTTCAATTCGTCTTCTAGCTAAGTCCTCCATCTTACACAAGCAACATCCTCCCTTAATAATAATTATAATTGGATGATTTATATAGCGCCGTTTTTATGAAAAATCACCTTAAGGGCGCTGTACAAATATTACTTGAAATTCACTCACATAATCAATACAAGTTTTCAAAGTATTTCCATTCATATACGTACAAACAATCTTTAATTATACCAATATTTAAAACCGGTGATCCAGAAAAAGCTACCAACTACTGTCCAATTTCTTTGTTTTCGAATATTATAACTTTTAACCCTTATTTTTAAATGTATTATTTTCTTAAAATTTACGTGTTCATTAGATCAATAATAATAAAAATATTAATTGGATGATTTGTATAGCGTCGTTTTTTTATGAAAAATCACTTTTAATCAGTTTTATTAGAAAATTTAAGCTTAGAGATGTTTTATCCTTTTCTATTGATGTTACATTTATTAAAAGATTGATGGCACAAGAAGAGTTGGTATTTATTTGAAATATTTATAATTTTTAGGACTGGAGAATACTTATAAAATGACCTTAAAAAGCGTAAGAAGTTTTTAAAAAATATTAGTTTTTTTTTATTAATTGTGGTAGTGAGTTTTTCAAATATTATCAAGTTATTTCTAACCCGGAAATGTTTGTAATTCTTTAATAAAAATAAAAAAAAACGTTTACAAGTAATAAATTAACATCTTACATTATCACTTCATAAATTACATTGTCATCCCAGAGCTAATACATATATTATATTTGTGTCAATTCCTGACAGTTTTATTGACTATCAATGGACAAAGAGACGAGACAAAATGTCTTTTCGTCCCACTGTAAACTATACAAGGTACGGACATTTTTTCTCCAATTTCCTCTATAAATCGTTTATTCCAATGCGATATTTTTTATTCGAATTTCCACTGAAAGAAATCGGTTTCTCGATAGGATTTGCTATTTGCTACAGTCAATCAATAGACGCCCGGGGCGACAAATCTTCAGATGTATGTCATAGAAGGTATATCTCCCATTTTTAGGCATTTTTCCCCAGTTTTCCCTTCGTCGAAGGCCTTCAGAGGGAAGAAAATTAGTTTATACTCGGCTAAGGGTCAATAAAAGGTAGCAATAGATATTATTAAATAAAGAACTCCGATAGACGTCGCAGACAAGTTCCAGTATTAGATTTAAGGGAAGGGATTGAAGCCTTGGAAATCTACTCAAAAGGCTATTTTTTTCATTTAAAATCACATTGCTCAACCCGTTTTTTAATCATTTTCACATTTTTCACGTTTCTCAATTCCAACTTTAGGAAAAAAAACTAGATTCTATATTTATTTACTACGCAAATAGACTAAACATACATTTTTTTAAATATCTCCATCTAATAAATGAATTAAAAATGTATTCAAACAATTAATTATTTATTAAATACAAAGTAATTTTTTTTATTCGTTTTTTAATAATGATGCCACAAAGTGGATACAAATCATTTAAAGAAATTATATCTCCATCTATTCATATTAACAAAATTGGAAAAATATCAGTAGTTTTCGTTAAAACAATTTTTCACAATATTCGAATACTTACGCTCGTAAAACAAAATGTGGAAAACAATGATTACAATGAATCAAATTCAAATATCTCATACCAGCGTTTTTCACATTGCACCTAATGAATGTAATTTTTTATTTTATTTATTTATTTATAAGTATATATTATACAGTACCGCCTTACATAACATGTTTTTTTTAAGTATAGTATAGGCGATTTGTAAGGTGTTTCATAATATGGAGTGTAAGGTAGGTTTGAAGAGGTGATACTGCGAATGGATTGTTATTTGTGTCGTGATCACGTCACTAAGAGAACCTGTACTAAGGTGTTCACGTGGATATGTTGAGTGTATTGATTATTTTTATTTTAATGTTTTAGTTTTACTATATAAATGTAAATTAGGTATAGAATTTGAAGAGAAATAATTTTTTGTTTTTGTTTTGGTAACAGTATTCAAATCCTTTAAAAAATAATAATCATGTTACTATAGACACTTTTGACTAAGTTTCATTAAGGTATATTCCATGGAAAAAGGGACTATCGAGTAAGCATATTTTATATATTGGGTTATGTTTGGTTTGGTTTTATCATGTTTTGAATAACATGAATACCTTTTTTTTTGATCCAGGGTGTGACATTATATTTACAGTTAGCAGTTGTTTCAGAGTGGTGGCCGTGTAATTATAAAGTTTGATTGCGTAATACTTAAAGCGTTTTTAAACGTGTGAGGTATATGTTATCGGGATATTCGGGGTTTTATTTGTTAAGAATCTGATTATGTGTTGGAAGAG
The DNA here is from genome assembly GCA_022606495.2 of Halesus radiatus. NCBI lineage: Eukaryota > Metazoa > Arthropoda > Insecta > Trichoptera > Limnephilidae > Halesus > Halesus radiatus. The sequence continues at coordinate 66,024 of JAHDVE020010142.1, forward strand.
GTTTAATGTCTTGTCTCATTGTCATGACGTCAAGTGTTTTGAAAATTTCACCAGAATCGGTATAGAACGGTACTCGAAGGATGAGTTTAATTTTCGCCTTTTGTATTTTTCTAATGGGTCTAATGCTTTGTTCGATGTACTTTCCCAAGCCAGGATGCCCTATGAGATAATGGAATGACAAAGTGCAAAATATATGGTTCTGAGGATTGTTGGTGGGAAAATATTTTTAATGTTCTTCATGAGGTACAGGACTCGTTTTAGTTTATTAGTTATGTAATTTATTTGATCAGTCCATCGTAAGTATAAATCAATTATGACCCCGAGGTATTTGGTATGTTTAACCCTTTCGATACGCTCGCATTGGCAAGTGGATAAAGTTTGTGCACAGTCATGCAGAAACAGTTCTATGTTTGATAAAGGTTCACCCCTTTGTGTGATACTGTGTGAAATGCATTTGGTTTTAATTGTACTTAGGGTAAGAATATTGTTATAAATTAAATCATTCACTTTAAGTTAATTGTTTGTAATGTCATCGGATTAAATTATATTATTATTCTCAATTGTAAATTCATAATGGAATGCTTGCCAACCGATAAGTGATTAATTTTTTTTCCTTATGATTGCCTAATTTCGAATCGTGAATCGTGAATTGGTAGATAGTCTAAAAACGGTAAAGTGAACTGTAGTGTACTATAAAATATGGTGTAGTATATAGATACTGTAATGCATAGTGTATTTACTGAAAAGGTAAGCATTTTGTCCGTCAATTATTTTATCATTTTTATAATTACTAAATTCAAATTCCCCACCCAACCCAATCTAACTTAACATCAACCAAGATAACTTAATTCCCCTTGAGGTTATCATAAATTTAAAAAAATATACATATATACGAGTATATGTATGCGAGTACTCGTAATCGCTTGAACCCACACACTTATGAACCTAGCCTAACCATCGCCAAGTTTATTTTTTCAGTAAAGCTGCGCTATAAAAATAAATTGATTTATTGATAACATGGGGGGAATCTTATAAAATAATTTAAATTCACTTAAAGTTACACATCACATAAGTAAAACTTCCACCTTCTCAACGAAATCACCCTTCGCACATTTTCCAGTAGCAAATGTTGAAGATATATTTATGCAAGTTTATATTATAAAAATGTGAAATCGGGAATATTACAAACTTATGAGAAACGGATATCAATTTTAATGACCTAATTTTAAAACAACCCAAATGCAAAACCATTATATTTATCAAGCCATAAAAAATACAATAACCTCCCCATGGGAATGCGCTGTATTTATGACCGTTCAGAACAAATAAATAAATTGAAACACTTCTTAAAAAAAACTTATGGAAGTAAATATTTCATACAAAATATTTTATACATAGAAGCAAATTAAATATTATGTACCTACCAAATCAAGAATCGTGGCTACCTTGTCAGACACAAGAACTCATCTTTACTGATAAGGCATACGCTACCAAGAATACCCTTTAATTAAAATTTTGTAAAATACATCTAATGCAACTTATAAGAAATAAAAATGTATAATAATAAATAAATAAAATATATAAGATATTATAAATGCATTAAAAAATTGCAAAAGTGAAAATATTATTAATTTATTTAAAAATAATAAATTGACATTAAAAAATCCTCAAATTCCTAAATTATATAGCTTAATAAAAATTCATAAAATTGATCAACCAATTAGACCGGTAGTTTCTAATTGTAATGCCCCTAGTTATAAATTAGCATCTACAATTAACAGAATATTTTTGGATAGCAATATTTTCAAACCTAAATATACAATAAAAAATTCTCTAGAATTGGTTGATCAGTTAAAATCTTTGGATATCCCTAACAATGCATTTTTAGTATCTTTTGACGTTGTTAATTTATTTCCAAGTGTTCCACTTGATGAAAGCAAAATTATTATAAATAAATTACTCAATTCATCAAATATTCCTAAGACCTTATCACAAGATTTATATAATTTATTTAATGTTATTTTAAAACAAAACTATTTTCAATTTGATAATATTATTTTTAAACAAAAGGATGGTTTATCAATGGGGTCTAGTATTAGCCCTTTATTAGCTGATATATTTTTAGACAATTTAGAGAATAAAATTTTTTAATAGTTGCGCTTTATTATTAAAATATGTTTATTTTTGGAAAAGATATGTAGATGACGTGTTTTGTATTTGGACTGGGAATGAAAGACAACTAAATATTTTCCTAAATTTTCTAAATAAAATCCATAAAAAAATTAAATTCACCATAGAAATAGGACAAAATTTTAACATAAACTTCTTAGACTTAAATATTTCTATTGTTAATAATAAATTTGAATTTAATATATATATCGTAAAGATACTTATACAGATATTGTTATACATAATACTTCTAATCATCCATTTTCTCAAAAATTATCAGCTTTTCATTCTATGCTTAGTAGATTAGTTAATATACCATTATCAAATAATAATTTTAACAAAGAATTAAATATAATTAAACAGATTGCAATAAATAATGGTTATAGTACTAAATTAATAAACAATATGTTAAACAAAAAGCTTAAGAAAAAATTTATTAAATCTTATGTATATCCACAAATAACTGATGTTAATAAACAATGGAGAAAAATATTATTTTTAAATAACAATACCGCAAATTTAATAATTAAAAACTTGCCAAATACTATCCAACCAGCTTTTTATACCAATAATAAATTAAAAAAATACATTTTAAATAACAAAGATAAAGATAATATTTTGAATAAATCAGGAGTATATAAATTAATTTGTAATGATTGCTACTATTTTTACATCGGAAAGACTTGTAGAAATTTCAGTATTAGGGTTAAGGAACACCTAAGATGTTTAAATAATAACAACTATTCTGAATTTGCAAATCATATTTTAGAAACCAATCATTCGTTTGATATAAATAAAGGTTTAAAAGTTTTACATACAAATACAACTGGTTTACAATTAGATAAATTTGAAATTTTAGAAATAAGAAAAAGTGTTAATAGCGAATTAAATTTAATAAATAATCAAATATTTTTTTAAAATAGCTATCTCTTAAATTTATTTTCATATTAATATTAATAATGATAATTTTTATTTATATTTCTAATTTAAATCTATTATTCAATGTTTTATAATTATTTTGTCATTAACATTTTTAATCTGTTACGTACCAACTTTAATTCATTTTTGTCTATGCTCATATTTTGTATATTCTTAAATTATGTTTTTAAATTTTTTATCATTTTTCTATACTTGAAATTATTTTTTAGTATTCATTTATTCCTGAAGATGATAGCATTGCTATCGAAACATGTAGAGAAATATTTATATATTTTAATTAAAGTGGTAAATACAAAGTATATTTTTAATTTATATAAATAAAATATCCACTGGACTACTAAAAGGGTTATTATTATATTAAAATTTGACTCAATGAATAAATTAGTTACACTTGCTCGCTCCTGACAGTCCGGTAAGGAGCTAACAATGCACCCGCTACTCCAGATACCGCGCAGAAAAACCCCACAATGAAACCGTTACCTTACTTTAACGAACTTTGCTTCTGTAAATACTCGTTCCTTACCAGACCGCCAGGAAGACACAAAAATAGAAATTTAAAATAATGTCTCTTGCAGGCACTTTGGTATGATACATATATTATTGGGAGGGACATTATCGCTAATCCCTAAAGCTGACGGGCAGACTTTGATACCTACACATATAGGAAATTATGTTAAAATACTTAACACGTCCATTAGTTCCATTTCTTTTAAATATGTTGTAGACAGCCTATCTACTTAAATCAAAACCACCACCAAAATCAGCCTCTTTAATTTATTAAAACATTTAAAAATATTTTTTGTAGATAAGTGAAACATTTTTTTGTATCTTATAGAAATTAACGGGCTGATTTGATTCAGTGTCCCGGCCTTGAAATTTGGGTGGTTTTGGTTTTAAATAGTCAGTGTTTATGAAACTCGATTTCTGAAGATGTCCGCAACTGTCTACCTTAGTGAAATTAGAAATCTATAAAAAAATCCACCAAATTTAAATGATTTAAATTATAATTGGTTACACAAATTCGGTTCACGCCATAATAGACGCTATTACAGAGCGAGATGTAGGGCAACGCTATTCAAAATCGTACGATTGGGAAAATAACTCCACCAATGAAATCAGAGCATTAATTTGTAGATTTGTGTTTAGAAAGGTGATTTACAGAGATTTACAGGTGATTTTACTATTTTTTTTGTTTACTGAATTTAATTTTCTTATTTATTTCTTAAGTTTGTAAGTCACACGATTTAAAATATGTATTAATATTTGAATGTTTAAACATAGTGTTTTATTTATTGAAGCTTCTCTAATAAATACTTAGCAAACTCGGAATAGTTATTATTTCGTGAAGAGAGTTCATGTTGCCGGATTCTAATTTTTAAATTTCTACTAGTCATATCTACATACTGTGCGTCACTTTCATTATATTCCAAAGTGTTTATTCACCTCTCTAAATTACCTTTCCCACTACCCTCAACTAAGAATCTCTAATTATTTCTGTGCTTGTTTAATTTATGTTAGTTTTAAGGACGCTAGTGAATGACAAGGATGTGTCGAAACCGGTAGCAAACAAATAAAATTAAGTAACAAAAGTACATGGTGATTAAAACTCTTCAAACAAAATGTTTAAAAAAAGATGTTCATATAAAAGCAATGATATTCGTTGAATGCCGTATGTGTGAAAAATAATCATGTGATGACTAAAGTGACATCTATGTTATTTTGAGATCTGTTTTTATGACGTTTTAATCATTCAAATTTCTGAATAACATACTCCACACACATCTCCAAATACATACTTAACAGACAAATATACACTTCCATAATCTATCTTCCTTCCATCTGTCTTCCATACTATAGCATAATTACAGACAATTGGAAGGTTAATATTATGTACCGCTAATGTAAATCCTCTAAATTGAATCACAACTCAGTGCCGATTATAATTGATAGTACCAGTAGATAAGTTTTCAAATGAACAAGGGATTTAGTATATTATCGGAACATACCATTTGGCTGAGCAATCAATCATTGTAGTTATTCAACCACGACGTGTTAACAACACGACATTGTTACGTACTACGTTATCGTAATACCGGTGAAAGGAGATTTGGGCAGGTACCTTGTAAGATTTCGCTTCATATGTAAATATGTGCTTCTTGAAGTGAAGCATCATTTCGATACTTAGGTGGATTATTCGATAAACCAGAGAGAAACAAGGAACTTTAAGGAAAACTTTGAAATGATAAGAGGTTATTTTTAGATGATTTATTATTAAAAAAATACGATACCTCGAATAGTTGGATAAATGAGAGGCAAACTTATACTTCATAACATTTTTAAATTGTTTTGGTTATTTTTACTAGTTTTTTTTTTATTTGTCCTAAAAAATTGCGAAAAAAATAAGGATAACAAATTTTAATATAACGATTTCCCTATACATATGTGACCTGTATACGCAATACTTAGTAGCGCAATGGGACAAGCTGAGGGTGTTCTACAACAACGCATACAGGCAATTTCTGCAACTTTCGAGGTTCTGCAGTGCCTCTGCGATGTTCACTCAAGGAAGGGTCCACTCATTTCCCGCCTTACTTCGCCATCGACTAGCCATGGTTAGTGAGGTAGGATACGAAAGTCAACCAACGCCATTGTCGTAACTATATTCGAGTGGCTCAGCTCTCCACTCAATGAGCGATGGATACAAATGATGCGACTTCCACCCTCAAAGACGATCCCTTAATTTAATTTAATTATTAATTTTATGTGTTATTAACCATTATGTTTGGGCATGTAGAGCGAATTAACAAAGAAAGGAGTGTCAGGAAAATATATGACGCAAATGTGAATGAAGCAAGAGGTGCATGCCAAGATCGAATTGTTTGGCGGTCCGTCCTCTCTGCTCACCCCTGCGGGGAAACGGCGTTATGGTTAGTTAGTTTTTCGTTTTCATTTTGATTTCATATTCTTTTTAAATTTGTAGATATTTTTATATTCCTATTTTTATTTTTAATGTAACATTGCATGTTGGGTTCGCACTATTCACACAGTCCTGCTGGATTGAAAACTTAAATTAAAAATTACAATTTAGTCAAATCTATGGGAGCAATACTTTTTTTTTAATCTAAAAACCACACAAGTGTACCAACTGCCTGAAGCCAATGAAATACTGGAATCCCTAATCGGGATATATTGGAAGCAGAGGGGAATGGTGGAGGAGAAAGTCGGGAACAAAAAAACACCCTGATAAAAACACAATGCAACCCATTTTTAAGAGTTTAGTTATAGTATTAATTGATACAAAATATCTTAAAGTCTGCAGTATATAGCAATACTGATTAAAAAAATATATATATCATAGTTTACCACCCCTGGTACCCCAGAAATTTTATATGTACCAAAGTTTAAGGAAAAAATATCCCAATCGGATAATGGCAGTGATCGGCTAAAACCGGTCCGCTCAAAAAGAAAAGTGAAAAAATTGTTTTAATAAATCATCCTAAATCACTAATCCCACGACACATGCAATTCAAACCTCAAACGACAAAAAAACTCGGGAATATATTATCATTTGCGACGCTTGCAAACAAGGGAAGGAAACATAGGTAGATAACGCCCCCGTGGGAAACATCGCCCCCGTGACAGTTTAAGATTTATTAAATATGTAAGTCAAGCACACATTTGAACATCGAAATAGCTCGGATTCTCAGACCAGTGCTCGCTGGGGAAGAAATTCATAATATAAATGTATTTCACACGCCGCACCCCTCTCCACCTCCCTCCGCTCCACTCGGGCGCTCTGTTTCTTTCGCGCGTGGATCTTCACACACAGCCTTATTTGGGAACCCTAGTAAGAAAGGAAAACAGCAAATTGTTTTAGTATTGCATTTAATACAGCAAATCAAATCAAATATTGTTAAATCATATATACATTTTTATTTATTTTTATTTAAAAGTATATTTTTATATAAATGTAAAGTACAAATAACAAACCAGCAAGAAAATATGTACTTATATTACCTAAACTATATAGCCGATGTGTACCCGTCCATGTTCGGCTTTTTTTTTTTATAAAAGGTATGAAGTTGTGAATTTTTGCTTGTCGTTTGGGTGCCATAATTGATTTAACAGCGAAAGTAATGACTTATGACGACTATTACTATATCTAAACAACGAAAGGAAACATTCATTTGAAAAATTTATTTCATTCCAAACATTTATTTTTTCAAAATACTCGTATGTCTGAGTAATAAAGTTCTTAAGTAGGTACCTCCTGATGTTTTCAATTTTGAAAATATTCTACCCAAACACACCTTATTCTTTTGAATATGCAATCTGTGGCTAATGAAAGTAGTATATCTATGGTCTAACCTCAATATAACATGGCGGGTTCAATGTTTTTCATCCTAATTTTAAAACGTTATAGCAACAGTTTCATATATTGGATTGCATTCAAACTACTCTCTAAACCTTCCCGGCACTAATAAGAACAAACTGCTATTTTCAGAGAAACCGGTCTAGCAATTTTAGAGAAAATCATAGACAGACAAACAAACATTAATTTATATATATATAGATTTATTATAATCTAAAGGTGAGTTCCAAAATATGAAATACATATTGAAACTTTAGATAAAACATTCAAAAGGGCCTTCACTGGTTTTCAAACTGCACCTCTTTTATACATTTATGAAATTTAAAGGAATGGTAATAATCGTAAAAATAGTATATTTAAAGAATTTGTAATACTCTTAGTACCTTTAATCAACATAACATTCCTGTATTAGATATATTTCCCATTAACCCGAAATTTCAAACATCCTCTTAATCCCTGCTTCCTTTGACGTTCTGTTTCTTTATTTTTATCTATTGTACTATTATATCGCATGTAAGCGTATCTCTGTCTCACTATTTCATTGTTTCGTTTTATATTTTGTCTCCCTCTTATTATGTTTTGTAATATGTCTCAGCTATATATATATGCTCACTCGGTCTATTTTTGTTTAGTTTTAAATTTTACACTGACTTACCTTGGGATAAGCGAAACCGGATGGTGATAAATTTAAAATAAAGCAGTGGTTCAAAACAAAGCGTTTATTTTTATCATTCATCCATAAAACACCTTAGTATTACAAATTAACAAATTGGTGTTTAGTTCCATTTTAAAAGCAGCTTTTTGAATGCTAAAATTAACCATCTGTTAGATAACATTTGTATCCGAAAGAGGAAATTAAAAATATCGTATTTCCGAATCTAAGTATTTTTTTCTGGAGAATCTACTTATGATAGATATATACAATTTTTATAAATATTATATTATTTTTTTATAAATACACGTTATCTGGTAAGATGGTGAAATTTGCAAAAACATCGTTTTACAAAAAACAAGTAAGTGATTACAAAAATAGGCTCAATCTCGGCACATTACCGAAGTATCACATCGCGGGAACTCGGTGTTCCAAAGGTTAAGGGCTAGCAACAAAATTTCAGCCTCAAAATATCTTTAAAAAACCCTTGACACTGTGCAGAACTGTGAAGTTGTTAAACAGTTATTCGATTTTCGTAAATGCTATGTTAAATTAAAAAAGAGATAATAAATATGTTTCTCTTTAAAAACATCATCTTTATCGTATTGCGTAATAATATGATCATAATTTCGAAATTATATATAATACCTCTCCAACGTACCTCCCCCCCTTAACTCTAAGCAATAGCAGTAGCGTGCAGTCCACAAAGGCTGAAAAGCTGTGCCTACCCTGAGAAAAATAAACCATAAGAGGTAATAGAAAAAAATTATAATTTTAAAAGGGACAGTGATACTGAATGAGAGGAACTTTTACGCTCATTTATTCAGTTGGCCATAACAATCAGCAGAAGATGATAATAAATTTATCATTTTCAAATATTCAATGCACACTTCAAGGCGAACTTAAAAATACACCACACACAGCCTACCTTTAGTCATAGAGCAATGCACGCCACTGCACAATATCTACTCGTATGACATAGGTTATACCATGCGGTAGAATTCATGGTTCCATGAAAATACGACATTGTTTTAGTTCACTTTTAAAATTTTTACATGTGTTTCAAATTAACTTTAGCTTCATTGAGGCAATTCATTTCAATGACACACAAGTACCACACATACAAGTACATTGCAAGTTCACCCGGCCATTGAATTTGGTACCCATCTCTGGTCTGGAGCCCCAAAATACCTTTAAAAAAATTGATAGATTCGCCTGTCTTAACAAACGGATTGCAATCTTTTGAGCACAGACGTCAGGTGGGAATGCTGTCCCTTTTTTCCGGTATTTTAATGGAAGATGCTCTGAGAAATTAGCGCCATTGATCCCTTCGGCGCCGGTCCACGGTCGGAAAATACGCCAAACGCGCGCCCAACCGGTTGATATTTATCAACTGTGTCGGCTGTGGAAAGATCTACCAGCCTCTGTGTTTCCCCCTCCTACAATCACTCCTTTCTATCCTCTAATATACCCTCCACACAGCATCCCCAAAGATGATACAGGCCTTGAGAAAAAATATTTCCCTCTGTGTATGTGGAGAAATTGTAAAAAAAATAATTTGAAATTGGATTTTGTAAAATCTGCAAATTTCCTGCAAGACAGGTCTGAGATTTCATGTTGATAAATTACACCCTATTTAATTAACGTTGTTAGTTTAAAAGTTTAGACTAATAATTTGATAGTGTACGAGCAAATTGGTACTTACTTAATTGATGAAATTAATTAGTTTTAATTTATGTGTCGTAAGTAGTAGCTTGAATATAATTAATATTCAGGTATCCATCAGGTTGTAAGTTATAATATTACATTGGTTAAAAGCACTTGATGAAAAACAATAGTAGCTTAGGGCGGGTTGTTTCACAGAATTTGAAGGATTCATCAAAAATTCAAAGTTAATGTTTAAGTTCTGTGAAAGTTTTATTCAAATTCGATTATTATTCAAGAACTGTGAAACAACTGACTAGTAATGCAATAATAACAGAACTTGGATAGAACTTACAGCGAATTTGAAAATTAACTTTGGCATTTTGATGAATCCTTCAAATTCTGTGAAACCACATGTCCTTAACTTATACAAATTCTGTTATAAATAATAATAATTGGATGATTTGTATGGCGCCGTTTATGTGAAAAATCACCTCAAGGGCGCTGTATACTACTATTAATACATTTTGTTTTTACTTTACCATTTTAGACGCCCTTCGCGGAAATAGTTTAAGCAATGTTAGTAGTAATTTTTTTTTAAATCACGGTATGTTTGAATTCTCCTTCGATAGCTTAATGGTTGGTGCAGACGCATCATATTTCGTTTCTGTCGGTTTTTTTAAAAATAATATTTCTTTGTTATGAGAAATATGAAGGTTATAGTAATATGAAGGTCCGTGGCCGATAGCTTTAGATCCTAGGCTCCGCATTCAGAGGTCGCAATATTGACAATAAAAATACAATAAAACATAAAAACATATTTTTTAACCTAAAATTAAAACAAAATAACATTCCGCACGTTTCAGAGCCGTAGACACCCTCAGTATCGCCCCGGTGAAAGACTTTTGACGTGTTTATTGACCAGATCTGAATAGCCAGACACTTCTCAACCATCTTCCCCGTTTTCGTCCTCTTCCAACACCTTCAACTTCACAACATTCATAAAACGATGACGCCATAACATGACATAGCAAAATCTCAGGCACCCCGGCCAAGTCAACAGATGTAGCAAACCACTTGGGGTGACCTATAGCAGATCTTCCAAGTTATTAGTTTTTTAATATATTTTTTTAATAAGTTTAAAAAAATACATTATTATTTCACTTTCTTAACTTAACTAAATACATACATATTATTCCTATCTTATTTTATTACTAATATTATATATCTCATTACTCATTATTACATAATATTATATATCGTATTACTCAATATTGCATGATATTATATTTCGTATTACTCAATGTGACGTAAAATTATATATCACATTACTCAATATTACATAATATTATATATCAAGTTACTCAATATTACATAATATTATATATCGTATTACTCAATATTACATTATAATAAATATCACATTACTCAATATTAGATAATATTATATATTACATTACTCAATACTACGTAATAATATATATTATGTTACTCGATATTACATAATATTATATATCACATTACTCAATATTAGATAATATTATGTATCGTATTACTCAATATTACATAATATTATATATAATATTTTTTTTAATATTACATATTATTATATACAATATTACTTAATATTACATAATGTTATTTACATATCGTGCATATGTTATTCCTATCTTACATATTATTCCTATCTTATATAATACATTGTTATTTTGTTCACTTATTTTGAGAATGAGCAGTTTTTTTTTAATATAATGAATTTGATTCTTCGTTTTCAGGCTATCGGGAAGGAGATTGTATATATATATACATCCTCAGGGCCTGTGCTTAAAGTTAGTAGTGGTTTTTTTTAATGTAGGTGAGAAAAAATATATAATTGCGAAAGAATGCCGATACTAGGAGCCTTGTTCAATTTTATTTGTTCATCTTATCGAAATGAAAATTCCTCCGTATGGTGATATCGACATAATCGACACGAGGTCCCCCGCCTCGGGAGGAGGGGTGGCGCTCTTCCCCTCACCGCTCTTCTAAGAAACACAGGAGGGATTACCAAATAGGGGATGTAACATTTATTGGATGTCAGGAGCCAAATCGAAAGCGCCAGAGTTGACAAGACCGGAGCATCCTGAACATAATAGTATGTGGATTAATATTGGTCGACGTCGAATTATTATAAAAATGAAAGATGGTGTTTTATTTTTATATTCCAGCTGCCACATCTTTTTCTTTTCTGTGTATTTTCTGTTTCGTGTTTCGATTTAGGAGTTGTTAATATTATCTTCAATGATTAAACACATATTACAATGAGGTTTATAAACTTCAATAAGTTATTCCAAAATAAAATTAAAAAATTATACACCTGTCGACTTCATTTGCAAAACATTTTGAGCTCAGTGCTACGAGTTCTAATATTGTCCCCGATGCTCTTTTCTTTTGCTCTATGACGTAAGTTGCAAGCAATTTATTCATAGTTTAAATTTTATGTAGAAATTAAAAAAAAAATCAACTTGTGAATACTTCAAGTAATTCGATTTTCGTATTTGGGAAGTATTTTTACGATAGATGTATGTAGGGTAGGGATAGGGGTAGGGGTAGGGGTAGGGGTAGGGGTACGGGTAGGGGTGTGGGTAGGGGTAGGGGTAGGGGTAGGGGTAGGGGTAAGGGTAGGGGTAGGGGTAGAAGTAGGGGTAACGGTAGGGGTAGGGAAAAGGTTAAGGTAAGGGGTAGGGGTAAAGGTAGTGGTGGGGGGTAGGGGTGGGGGAAGGGGTGTTTCAAATCATTCTTAACCCCAAACAAGACCGGGTACACGTCAGCTAGTATAGTATAAAAGTTCGATTTGACAAAATAAATTAATAAAATATCATAATGTAAAACCCAAATAAAAACAAAAAAACAAAAAATCATTAAAAAACATACACTTCCACGTCCAAACAAAACATAAGAATAAATAATACAAACGTAATATGAATTTAATTGTTTCCAAGAATAAAACATTAATTCCAGCTCGCACGACGGAACCCTTTCAAGAATTTTATTACCCGCCGTTTCAGTGGCCTAATAAATTCGGACATACAAAAATTTAATCCCAATAAAACAATTAACACCTCGCAGGACGACCCGTTGACAACCCTTCCGGTGACCCACCGAGCCTTCCCTACCTCCTTCCCATGCGCACCCCCTCCCCGAGCCGGCGGAGGCAAATCCGAGCGGAAAAATGGCAATAAACAAAAAACAGATATTATAACACCCCGCAATAAGGGTTGAAGCTCACGGTAAAAAAACAGACCCAAATAAGGCTGCGACGCCCGCCGTGGTGAAATTCTTATAGTTTTTTTTTTGGTTTCAATCGTTTTTGTCGCGTTTTCCTGTATGATTACAATATTTTTGGATATGTTGACATTCTCTATTGTGTAACGTACATATGACTAACTAGTTTTACTTTTCGATATTTTGGTCACAACATGAGAAGTATTTCAAAATTTCACTCTTCACTTTAATGTTGATTTTTGGCTTTTTACGCATTTACTTTTTAAGATGATTTGTATTATTTGTATTAAATCACGGACGTTTGAATAAATAGAGCAGCCCTAAATATCATTTCGATGGCTGGAGGCGAAGTTTAAGCATTCGGTACGAGTTGTTATATTGCACTTCCATTATTTTTAGAGTTTCCTAATTGAAGTTGTCCACAACTCCGAGTCTGGTGCAGAATGCATTGAAACGTTGCCTTTTTTCTTCTGGGCTACACTTGATAAATCTTCGAGAAATCATGTTGGCTCTAATAATAATCGGATGATTTTTATAGCGCCGCTTTTGTGAGAAATCACCTCAGGGGCGCTGTACAAATATTACTTCCTATTCTTATATTATTCTTATATTACGTCTATTCTATGAATTTATTATTATTTATTTTTTATTTTTTTTTGGACAGGCACATTATTTACATTATTTATAGACCATATAAAGAGATGAAGTTAAATTATATTCAAGAATGTATTTAATATTACAAGACGCTAATACAAATGATAGAGTGATTGTTTTCATTATATTCAAGAATGTATTTAATATTGCAAGACGCTAATACAAATGATAGAGTGATTGTTTCCATTATATTCAAGAATGTATTTAATATTACAAGACGCTAATACAAATGATAGAGTGATTGTTTCCATTATATTCAAGAATGTATTTAATATTGCAAGACGCTAATACAAATGATAGAGTGATTGTTTCCATTATATTCAAGAATGTATTTAATATTGCAAGACGCTAATACAAATGATAGAGTGACTGTTTCCATTATATTCAAGAATGTATTTAAGCTAAGACAAAGAATTATTATAATACTTAAAGTTACCTGTATATTAAGTTGTATATTAAGTTATTTATACAGAACACTCTTAAAAGGGTGGAGCGGCGGGGGAGGATGGTGGCCGGTGGGATTTATCCAGAGGGCCCTCAAAATCTTCTTTGTCTTGGTTACGCCCCTGGTGGCGTGAGGGGTCGGATTGATGTTCGTCTGCACGTACGCCAGGCGCTTGTCAGCCGGCTTCAGGATCCGGAGGAGCACTTCATCGTGTAGTCCACTGACATCATTGCTCCTGCATTATCGAATTCTCTGCAGTGCCAGTTGCTTCTTGGCAAAGAACTCATACCCGTCCTCCACCACCTGATGCACCCGGCAGATCAGGTCAAAGTCGTGCTTGTTGAGGTACTTGGCCACTATCTCAATGACGTAGGTAAAGGCTCGTTCTCGCCCCAGCTGGTGTTCTTGTTGGGGTTCACTTCCCGGTTGTATACAATATTTTACAACCACCGCACGTCACTAGTTCCGCACGTGTTCGACCAACCGCCGCCAGATGTATTATTACTCTAAGGATGTGACCGATGTCTAATGCGTTAATTCGGAAGAACGAAGCAGATTTCAACTCAAAATATTTGGCTTTTTATTATATACTTGATTTAAGCCCGAAACGACTGCACTAAAATTATGTAATTTTTATAAATGTAACCCAAAAATTATTGCGGTTATTTTATGCTATTTTTACACCGGGAAAATTAATAACTTCCCGATCCTTCCAAGGTAAATCGGGAGCGACTACAAAACGCAGCCGGCTGCCACGAGGGCGCCAAGCTGTAATGCACAGTGATCTTCTTCAATAGTTAACGTAAGGAAGAGAAAAATATTTTCAATACAACAGATATCAAGGAGACCATCATATTTTTTTAAAAGCAAACATAAGAAAGGGCAAAATAACATTAATACGTGAGGTCACTTTCCAAAAGCCAATATTTTAAAATCAGTGAGAATTAGAGCAATTGTTTTTTTTAAATCCTCATCATCGAGGCCCGCCTCGGTCCAGCCTCCAGCATCGACGCATACTTGAGAAAGATATAGACCCACAATTTAAATGCCGCAGCACCTTAAAGACTTTATTTTCATGCACTTACTATTATTATTTTTTTGTGTTGTTTCATGTATCATTCACCTACAATATTATTGTTATCATTTATTTATATTTTACTCGTGTACATATTTTGTATATTTTTTATAACTATTGTGTATTGTGAATGGAATGTGTGGGACTACACTAACTTCCCCACATACCGGAATAAACATTTATTATTACTATAATTATTATTTTAATTGCAGGTCTATCAAGTGGTAACCAAATAACACCCCTACCTAATAACTATAAAGATCTCTTTGAGTCATCTCGCCATTTGATAATTAAATCCTCTGAAGTATCAGATTCCATTCACGGAGTAGTAGGAACTAAAAGGAATTAAATACCCTCACGTTTCAAATCGCAGATTGTAGGTATAATATGAACACCGGTAGGTTCCGGTGTAATCCTGTTCTCTGATTTCCGACTATATTCCTGTGCAATTTTCTCTAGGTACATTCTCAGACAGGTAACCATGTAATGCTGGTTATCCACCCTATCTATTCTATGATATTTTTCTTAGAATAATATTTTCTGTGATATAAAGGAATTGTAGAAAGTTCATACTTATTCTATTCCTATTCTTTGCCAATTCATTTGAATTCTCAGAGCCCAAAGAGATGCAGCAAATTTGTAAAAAAAATATGTTGTAGGAATATTTTTGATCTTCATTTATGTAGTGGAACTCCACTGCAATTTTTTTTATTTACATAATAACATGGGCGCGCGATTGGATGCTAGTTCAAAAACAATAATTTTTTTAAAGATTTCTACAAATTAAACTTGAAAATAATATTTATGTATTTTTAAAGATTCTAAATTAAATAATAAAAGTAATTATTAAAAATAAACTTTTTAATAAAATTGATAATCTTCGTTTTTATGCCATCGATAGTCAAATCCATGATCGATATAATCTTCCTTCAACAAAGGCACAATATTCCATACTTTCTCAATCTCAAAATTCTTTCAGTAAGATCAATTCTGTGGTACACAATTATATTTAACGACATTAATAACCCTATATATAATAGAAATACACTATAGCAATATACACTTACAATACTCGTCTCAATTTTAATAAAGGATTAATGGTTCCTAAGCATAAAAACAAATATGGGCAAAGAACTTTAGATCACATGATGCCTAGCCGTATAAATGTTACACGCTGAAATTTAAAAAAAAAAAGCTGTATTAAAACTAAACAATATCACATGAAAACTTGGCTAGTTGAAAAAGCTATTTGTATTAGACAATAAGGAAAAATTATTTTATTTATAATTCATTGCTTTCGTTTATGTTTTTATTTTTTTAACATATTTTTATAGAAATGTTTTGAGGAAGATTTTTGAAAAATATTTATTTGTCACATATTTATTTTATGTTTATATTTTATATAGACATATACGTATATATATTTACAAATTTTGTAACCTTGTCTGTAAATTTTGAGTTTTGAATAACAAGCTCCGTTAGACAAACTACAAAAAAGTAAGTTTATTAGAACTTTTAGCATTGTATTTTTTCTTTTGTAAAATTTTAATAAAAAACCTCACATCCGCACTGTTTACACGGTTCAATTGACTATTCCTATATAACAATAACATGGAACATGGGTGAATCAAATTTAATAATGTTATTATTAAGTTCCGTAAGTGTTTTAGATTTCTTTTTATTATTGTGATGGCTATTTCGGAGATCAAAGCCATTTTAAAACAGTTAGAAAATGGCTTTTAACTCCAAAATAGCTGTCACAATAAAAATAAATTAAAATACTCGCAGAACTTAATATCCCGCAATACCCTCCAAGTGCCAACGGAATATTATTTGGTAAGGGGATATGTTAATACGGAAGAGACAAAGAAAGCGCTAGAATGAATATGGCTTAGGTTAATTTAAAAAATATTTAATAAACATGATTTATTTAGAATAAAGCAAAAAATCTCCCAAAAGTCCCCCTCGAATCCCAGCTGTCATCAGTTATGAACACCTTAGTCACTCGATTAAATACGACTAGCAGATAAAGATCATATTCATGAAGAACTAGATTTTCTTAATAGCGCTCTTCAAGCATACGGCTTCTCCAAATATTTAATAGACAAATCCATAAAAAAGGCAAAAAAAACTTGTATCATGAACCAGAAGAGCGAACTCTCTCAGTAGCCATTCTTCCATATATCAAAGGCTCCACAGATGAAATTAGCCGAATCCTCAGAATAAAAAAGAATAAAATCAAAACATTTTATAAATCGGAAAATAAAATCTCGTCTCTGTTAAGAAGTCCGAAAGACCACATTCCACTTGAATCACACGTTATTTATAAAATACCTTGTGGGGCATGAGAAAAGAGGGGGCCTACTAAATTAGAGCCCTGAGGAACTCCAGAAAGCACAATAATTTAGACAAAAATATTCCATGCGATACAAATTGTTTTGTTCCAATAAAATAGCTGGAAAAGAATATTATAAACCGTAACGAAAAACCTATCTTTGACAGTTTATTTAATAAGATGTCATGGTTTACAGTATCAAATGCCTTTGAAAAATCATTGAATGAGCAATCAACTTGGCAACCTTTATCTAAAGATTTGGATACATAATCTGTGAGTACCAATAGGTTCGTGTCTGTTGATAGACCCTTTCTAAGCCCATGCAGTTCCGATATTATAAACGGCTCTACTTGAGACGACATGTGTTTATGGAGTATTGATTCGAACAGCTTCGCCGGGGCAGAGAGAATGGCCACGGGTCAGAAATTTTCCACAGATGTCCTTGACCCGCTTTTTAAGATCGGACAATTTTTAAGACATTCCAGGAATCAGGAAACATAACAGTTTCTAAATAGAGGTTAAATATGAAGTTTAATGGCAGCTTTCAGAAAAAAGACTGGTAGAAAATCAGGACCAAGTGAATGTGTATGTTTCATTTTTGTGATGGAAGATTATACAAATTATTCATCTATATGACTTATAGTAATGTTCTGGGCTCTCTTCACATTCATCTTGGCAGCAGTAATGGAGGCTCATTACTAGGCACGGATTGGAAATGTGTCGCAAACGCATTGGCTACATCCGCTCCTCGAACTTTTCGATCACCATGCATCATGGTGTCCGCTATACCACCGTCCTTACGTAGTGATTTGACGTAGTCCCAAAATGACTTAGAATCATGCTTGATATCACTCCTTATAGAAATGGCATATGTATGATATGCTATATGAACATTTCGTCTCATAACTGTTCCGAGTTTACTGAACATTTCATACTCATGTTGGTCACCACCAGCTTTCCATTTCTTATGGTGAGCATGCTTCACCTCGATGCTCGCGATGGTATCTCTAGAGAACCACTTTGGATGTCTACGTCCACCTGTATTGGGAGGTTTCCTAGGAAATCAAGCGTCAAATATATATATATATTATGATGGAACGGTTGTTCCGTAACCGGTCGACTTGAAAAATAAAAGTGGTTAAAACAAAGTTTGATTGTTTCTTTAAATTACGATTTTTTTTAAAACTATAATGCAGATTATGTTGGTTCTATATACGTTTTCCATACATAACAGCCTTATGGTATACCTATGGGAAAGCCTCGTATTGTTTCAAAAGGGCCTCGATATTAATACCGTGAAATAATAACACAAAGGAGGAACAGATTCCGCCCATTCGCCGCCGACAGTCAAATTCCAAATTAGGCCTCGGGTTTTATCACTTTCATTTGGCAAAAAATATCGGTTGGAATTCCGCGGTAATGTGGGAATTTATTTTCGGAATTCGCTGTGGACAAAAAGATAAAATATTTCGAAGGATTTATTGTTATTGAACGGTATTTGTTAACTTCTTCCAAGTCATCAAAATCACTTTTATTATTTGACTGATTTTTCTTTACTGTTCTGTGATTAATTCACGATCAGCCATGTTGAAATTCAGTACAGATCAGGGTAGGCAATGCAGAGAAAGATGACGAACTTTATAATAATATTAATAATAAATTAATTATTTCTATAGCGTCGTTATCGTGAGAAAATCCCCTCAAGGGCGCTTTACAACATAATTTATCTAACCTATACCTTATCACTTAGACGCATATCTAATAATTAATATCTTGGATTTATTACTGATGGTTCACAGCTAAGATTTATAACTAGAAACTTTATTTCAGACTTATAATTAGTGACTTACATCTAAGACTTATATAGCTGGCGACTTAAATCGAAGACCTGTAACTAGTGACTTAAAACTAATGACAAATATATTTATGAACAGGTGAATCTTTTAAATAGTATTGTTATCTGGCTAACGAACATTTATGGTTTAGGAATCAGACTTACAACTAATATAATTACATTTTAAAATAAATTATGTAATGATTGTTGCCCTTGTTTTCAGTTATAATATACACAATAATGGAACGTTTTTATATATGATACGAAATGTTACTATTTACAAAAATCAGAACATAAAATGATATTCAACAACACCGGGGCGAGTTTGCATATGATACATTACAGCTGTATTTGTATGCCTCTGATCAGTTTGTGGATAATATACGTAGATATATATATCGTATTTATGTATTTATTTATTCTTTATATACGCCCTATATGGGCTTTTACATATATAGTTAGTTATAATAAACAGGTGCAAAACACATAATATATCGAACAAATACAGAAATAACGTAGTATAAATACCATTCAAAGTAATTATTTAAAGAGGCGAATATTCAAAACACACCTAACATTCACTGATACTTATACTCTAGATACATATATTAATAATTGTTGAGGGTGTATGTAATAATCGTGTGTTTGTATTTGTATTCCGAGCAGTTAAACATATCTACTATGTCTGAATATGTATTTTCTTCTGCGTGGAGTCTGGGTAATAGAGAATTTTTGAATGACTCGGTTCTAAAATTATTGTTTCAATTGAATAAAATATTATATCTAGTAGTTCTAGTTAGAATATTAAATTTAATTAAACTGACAATATAATAATTTGAATTTTGAGTCAACATATCTCAGAAAAAAGGAATAAAAAAGGTGAGGGGACCATATAGAGGAATTATATTCGACTTAACTACAAACTAAGGAAGAGTATAATAATTTTAGTGTTGAAATATTCCAAGTCTCTGGTATTTCTAAGAATGAATCCGAGCATTTTTAAACCTTTATTAGTTATAGAATTGATATGAGTAAGAAAATTTATTGATTTCCAAGTTCATTAATTTCGTTGACAGACGAGAGAGAACTATTGTTGATTTTATATTGATAATTGAGAAGATGATTCATTCAAAAAAAAATTGATCGTATGGCATTTACTAATGTTTAAAAGAAGTTTGTTAAGTTCACACCAATCTGGTGATTTATTTAAATTTAATTGAATATTCTACTTGTTAATGATAATGATAATGCTAGACAGGTACCTTTATACAATTAAATATTATGAGCGCAAGAAGAAAGAAGTTTTTCCCTATATTAATATTATCTATATGTTTTTATTGTTAATTTTGTGACATCGGTGCAAATAATATATTTAATGGGTTACCTGGATTTAAAGAAAAGTATTTATATGTCCAAAGTTTGCGTGATTGGCTTGAATACCTTTCTGCTGAGTTGCTCCGAGCTTTGGTCTCATGAAATTTACTCAGTTTTCATTACTGGAATTTCTGGATCAAACAAAACTGTTTTTTCGACGACTGAAAGACAACTTTCTTGCAAAATAGTAAGAAAAACGCTTAATCCATATTTCTCCTTATTAATTGTTCAAGTGAAAAAAATCACTTACACAAAATTGCTTGCTGTATAAAGGTATTAAATTGTATAGCTTACTTCCCAGTGAAATAAAAAAAGCATATTTAGAGCAAGATGTAAATATCTTATATTAAATTAGTACTAGAAATAATCAATATGCATGTAAAAATGTTAAAATATATATGTTTATATGATACCACATAAAGTGGAACGCTTTTAAGTATAAAAAATAAATTAATTGTACCGACGAGGAACACAAGACAAACTTTAAGATTTTTCTTTGCAACACTCACTCAACCAACTATCAATCTTATTCATTAATCAACAGGATGCATGATCTGGGCTACAGGCTTAAAGGTGTTTTCGATGTATTTGTTAACTCCATTTACACTGTAAAGCGTCATCTGTACCAGCATTTTAATGAATCCTACGATATGTAATATTGAGGATTGGATAATGTAGCGATAACGATTTGTATTATAATATTGTTTTACTTTTTATTTTATGTCACTGTTAAGCATTTGAAAAAGATCATTGATTACTTTATGGTTTTAAATTTCTATGTACTTTTAATTTTCGATACCTCTTTATATAATGTTTTAAAATCCATGTAAACCCCAGATGGGCGTTTAATCAAATAAATAAATACATTTTCGTGCTAAGAACGGCAGAAACTAAAAATAAGAATATCTTTCTGAAAATGTGTAGAAACATAAATAATTAATTAGTTCTAATTTTGAAACTGTCAATTCACAGTGGAATTCCGTTTTAAAATGATCTTTTAAAAATTAAAATCCTTTGTTAATCAAAATAACCTGATGCAATATATACCACCGATTTAGTTTTTATTGTGCCAGTCTGACGATGCCCGTGATCGGATGAAACCGGTCCTGTCGAATAAAGTTACAAATGTTTTTTAATCAAAGAAATTCGTTTTATAAATAATTAATATAAATTTATTACACCTAATCGAATTTTAGATGTTTTTAATAGCTTTATCATTAATTTATTTTGTTTCATTCCGTAATTATCGTCATTTCAAGTATCTAAAAGTTTAATTTGCTAGCATAGCTTATTAGTGATATTTATTACAAAGATTGAAAATATTCCTCCATTTCTCAATGCATGGGCAATAATCATCTCTCCCACAAAGACCACCATTACTCGTTACAACTTCCAGTATTTTATTTGCCTTGAGCCGCGACGGAAAGTTCCAGCGTTTAATAACGGGTAGGACCGGCGCTGTGGCAGGAGGGGGTGGGGTCTCCGGGCATAGCGGTGGGAAGGGGGAGGCAATGAGGGAGGCCATATCAAACAGTCGTAGACCGCGGAGGCTTTCGGGGGACATCGGTGCCTCTACGACAAAGCTGATATTCAAATGTTTTTGACAGTTATGTTAACGGTAGAAAATATGTTTTGATGTTTGGTGCAAAGTGGATTGTAGCTATTCTGCCTGTGATTGTTTCACATTTTTAAAAGGATTTCATGAAAGCTTTACCGGATTTCAATTTTGTTTGAGTTAATTAAAAGGGGTTAGATAAGTAAGACTAACTAGATTTTTTACTACTAAATATGCATAACGTTAATAAAGTAACTTAAAATCACAAAAACAGAAAATGCTAGAAAATTTTGTATACCCTTTTCTTCTACAAATAATATTTTAAATATTTTAGAACATTTTTAGCGATTAAATGCATGAATTTTTACGTTTTAAATTTTATTTTATTATTTATGAGTGTGCTCAAATGACAGAAAAAAATATATTAGAATATACCTAATTACAATAAATTCATTAAAAATTACTTTGTAATCACCACATTATTAATATATACATACCAACATGTTTCGAAAGCGATGTTTTCCTCATCAGGAATATACAGAATTCTTATATTAATAATAATACTAAGTATCGCTTTCGGAACATGTTGATAAATATATTTTGATAAAGTGGTGATTACATTTTTTTTAAATATTTATATTAATAATGACGCCAGAAAGTGAACATCAATCTTTTGAAAAAATATAAACTTAATTACGTTAATTTTCTGTTTTCATCTAAACGTTGTTTTTCAGGAAAATTTTACAATCTTGAATATATAATAGAAGAAAGAAAGAAAACCAATTCAACAAAAGTTGTAAAAACGATTTATTTGAAATTGTCTTATTTGAAAAATGAAATGATTTTAACACGTATACACAAAAACAACTTAAAAAAAGCATTCAGCAAATCACGGAAAAATGTTAATAAATATTTTAAAAATATATATGAAAAAATCCTACTGTTCCCTTTCTGCAACAATCTGCAGTCTGGTGATGTTTTGAATCCAAACAAATTCGTATATCGTATAATTTATTATGTTCTAGTTCTATCGTATGAGATGATTAAATTATATTATTATTCCTAAATTATTATTAATAATGCAAGCAAAAGATTGCATTTGTTTTTCTTTAGTATTCTATAGTTAATTTGAATTCATAAGTTTTTGGGTACCTACGATTGCATACTTTTTATTTTATTTTCTTGTTCTTTGATAAAATCGTTAGTTTAAACGTTAAAATTGATAAGTAAATGATTGCTGTTTTTTTTTCCAAATTTTCACAAATTGAAACATAGAGCATTAATTTTACAATTTGCGTTTTTTTCTCACTAGCAACACTGCTTCCGCCACTTTCATAGTATTATTATTTATTCATTAAATTATTCCAAATAGTTATATTGAACT
>JAHDVE020010143.1:0-39117 GCA_022606495.2 Halesus radiatus
GTCTGGAGCCTTCCTTTCCATATATTTCATGGAGGAATATCGGTTGAGGACATTGGTCGGAGTCATAATGTTTTTGTCTTGGAGGACATTGGTCCTCTGGTCTGGCGAGAGGAATTTATTTCTTGGAAACATTCTTATTGATTCTTTTATATATTTTGTGCTTTTTTAATGATTTTATTTTTTTCCGTAGAAAACTATTTGAGAATAAGAAATCTTGACAACCAATGCTTTTCGTTTAAATTATTCGGAGTTTGAACTTTTAAAAATACATTCATTCTTTAGAATTTTAATCTATATATTCTATATTATTTTTATATGTATATGTAGTTTAAGATTCGATATACAAATTATCAATAACAATTAAAATGTATATTTGTTAGATATATATTCACATAATATATATATGTATGTTTATGAATCTAAATGGCTTAGTATGTTTCCTTATAAGAGCTGAATGAATATATGGTAAAATTAATTCAACTCGATTCAATATTTTGTTTGTTTATTTTTAACTATAACATAATTCACTTATTTTTTAAAATTATCTAATAAACAATAAAACTAAAAAGAAATATCTATCTTATCAAACATCTTCATCAATATCATTACCACTCTTCTCTGATAATAAACTGTCCTTTTGGAGGTTCTTTCGCTTTCTATGAATGTAGAATCCAATTATTGCTCCTAACACCAGAATTGCACCCAGAGCGATCGCCACATAAATATACCATGCCAATCCTCCCGATCCTCCATCATCGTCGCTTCCTTCCCATGATATCGATATATCCTTAGTAGAGCCGCTGTAATCGTTTGAAGCCATCAGAACCATGCTGGTGAAGTTTCCTTTGGACTAGTATTTGCACTTCAGGTACACTTTGTCGGATATGTTGTATATAATGTTCTTATTGCTACTTCTCGCAAGCATGTGCCACTCAGCTCCCGAATCAAAAGGGTAGAACACCAAAGGTACATTAATGTCATTTACCGAAAAAGTAACTCCTTTTATAAAAGGAACTGGGTCTACTTGAGCTTTGGGGATAGTGTAAAGAGCCACTGTTAGTCTTTGGGTATGATAGTTCCAATATGGAATTAGGAAGTTTGCATCCTTTGTCGTTTTCAGCTTATTGAGAACTCTCGATGTACCCGGCTTCTCACTGCTTACGAAAGCATTTTGAACTTGAAGACTGGAGAAGGAAGCCTTCGAATCGTCGGTAAAGGCCATGAATAGAGTGAAAAACAAATGCTCACCAGAGGCAACAGATACCAAAACTGAATAGCTAAGTGCTGACTTGTCAAATATTCCAAGACTCCATGACAAACCATAATATCTTGTGACATCCAGCTCATAGTATGTCACATTATCAATAGTGCTGAAATCGATTTTTCCAACACTTATTATTGCAAAAGGAGTCGCAACCACATCAAATGTGGCGAATCCGAGTCCCACATTACTAAGAGTGGCTAGGATCATTTTAGTATTATTCAAATACGTAGGTGCTAAAACATAATCATTAATTGAAGTCTACGAGGGGAGCGCACCGAAATCCGAAGAATCAAGAGTGGTAACTCCGTTGATCGAGTCAGCCGTAATCTCAAATACACGAACTATTCCTTTTCCACGAGCATTGATATCTTGGTCCAAGACAAAGAGTCTGCCATTTCCAGCAACAATCTTGTGGCAATTATCGATCTGATATTCAAAAGGAATGTTAGCAATTATTGCGCTGATATCACCTTGCTTCTTGTCAGTGGTCGGAGTGACTTGGAGGAACACTTGTTCAGTTGTTGAAGAAGAGGAACAATAAATATAGAAAATGGAGGTATCCTTCGTAAAGTCCCAGTTTAAACAACCACTTCTGGGTAAGGTTATGGTTGAAATTGGCGTGTAGGCATCATCAGTAATTTCGATGGTAGAGTCAGTGAGAATCCACAGTAATTTTTCAGTCGAAAAGAAATAGGCTTGTTTGGCAAGTGGCAAAGTTGTTTTGGTGTTGAGATTTTAAATTTTGTTGATAAGCGTAAAAGTATTCTTTTAAGTATTATCACAATAGGGACAGATCAAATCATAGTTTACAACTGATCCTTCGAAGAGACCGTCAACATTGATTTCTTTTTGAATTTCAAGTGAATTTGTATTAGCAGGAAATGATAAGTTGGAAGCTTTTTTATCAGTGGCTTTGAGGACAGAAAAGTAATTATAAATATTGACAGAGCCTAGCTTGTTGTAAGTATCGTTATTTCCCATGACATTAAATTAGTACTGTACTGATTTCTTAAAGGTGTTGCCTTCGATATAAGAGCTAACTTTAATTTTTGGAGATTTGTAGAGTTTCCAAGCACTTACGTTTCCGTTACCGTTTCTGTTATCTGGCTGTTGGGTTTGGATAAATGAGGTGAGCTCTCCTCCAACGTTCAGATCACTGGCTACAAATTGGGTGGATGATGTGCTTGGAATCCAGGTGTAAATTGAAGACAGGACGGACTTGCCTAGCTTCAATACTGCGATTTGGAAGTCAGAAGAATCTGCATTGTTGGTTAAAACATACACAAATCCGCTATCCAAGGATTGGGAATATTGTATCGGAGTCGATATAAGATAGTCCCCAAGATCGATTTCACGCATAAACACCGGTCGATAGATGTCATAAATACCGAACTCAAACACGGCACTCATTTTTGTATCTGAAGCAGGCCTGACAACTAGAAGAGTTGTTTGACTGACAATTATCTGCCAAGCTTGGGTTGGAGACACCTCAATTGGCAAAATAGAAAGTAGTAATACTGTTGTTTGCGATACTCGGATTGTCGCAATTGAAGTAGGCAGCTTCACAAAGAGAATATTCGAGTCTGTTGGGCTAATTGTAACTTCTCTAGGGAAGAAGGAGCCTCCGAGAGAGACTTTGTCTGTGTCGCTGAAAGTGTCGAAGGCAATGCTACCAACATGAGGGAAATTCACATTTACATCAAACACATCTATTCTTTTAGCATCTTTCACGGTCACGAAGACATAATTATCATTAACGTCAATATCACTGATGTTGAAATCGCCATCAATTCTGATCAACCCAATATCTGAAATGGTGTCAAGATAGATAATATACACTGTACTCACATCGAAACTTAAGACATAGGCGAAAGCAAAATGGGATATGCCGGTTTATGAGTCTTGGAACTGAAAAAAGCTGTGGCTTACAATATCACCTCCGTAGCTTAGCGTGTATTTTATCGTGCACTTTATCGAAGTGCTCTTGTCGTTAAGCTGGCAGATCTCAAAATTAATAGAATTAAGTTGTGTAGCAACAGTGGAAGATCTATAAAATGCAGTATCATTGATCTGATAGGTTTCCCATATGGATCCCTGAGGGGTTGATATGCTGGATTGTTCAATATGCTGAACAACATAGTTGACATCATCATGAGCAACTGTAGAGTATTTCAGGTTCTGTCCATTAAAGTAGTCATCCAATAAAAAGACAGTTGTAGAAGGATTTTGGGTAAGGATTTGATCTGGAAGTTCTTTGGTAATATATACCTTGGTGAGGTCTTCAACGTTTGTCACTAGAAATTCTACTTGGCATTTCACACCACTGTCTCCAGACGTAGCAAAAATCGTAACGGTGGTATTGGATTGAGGTCTGATGATTTCGAGATACCCATTAGAAATTCCGTAGCTCAAGCTATTGACATTACCAACCACAATACCTTGTGGGGTATATTGATCCAGAACGGCCAATGAATTAAGACTGGGGGTAATATAGAGTAGCTCATCAATATTGGTGGCACCTTTTCGATAGAAATAGAACTGAGTGTCTGTCTGAAGCATCAGAACATGATTGTCTACTTGAAAGTCTACGATAGTTTTTGTGTCTTGGGGAAGGTCGTACGAGGTAATTGAATACGGATAGTCATTCCAGCCGAGTTCCAAGATGGAGGAATCGGTGACTACATTTACGGTAATTTGTTTGTGTGAATCGCTGCTGGTAGAAATCTTCTTGAAATGTGCACCTGATTGCTGGTAAATTTGTGGTGGGGAGATAGTTTGATTTGCATTATAAGTGAATTTGAAGACCCCTAGATACAAGTCCGACAGGTAGATGTTGTTTTGCGTATCAATATGGATGTCAGTAACAGCCAATGTACTAAGGCCAAGAGCTGGGGCATCCACTACAAAATCGAGAGATACAGTATTGGTGTCAGAGTTGAACTGATAGATGTTAACAAACGTCTTGTTGGTGGAAGCCACGTCGACAGCACCTGAGAGGGTTGCCGAAATGATATATGTTTTGGAACCGACTCTGTATACAAGATTTTTCCGATCTAAATGAGGTATATTAAAATAGGAAATATATGTATTGAATATGGAGTAGTGTACCTTGAGTCCTAAGAGTACCATCTATCGTGTTGAAGGTTGAAGTCATCGTAGCTTTGTTAACAATGTAAAATCTGTCTTCAAGGGTGGCGGTTTTCTGACAATCCACAATAGCGATGTCTTGGGCCAGCAAGTCTATATCAAAGCACGACACGGGGACTGTATGCACCTCCGAGACCGAAGCGGCATCAAATTCAAGATTGAGTGCAGTATTCAATGTCCCAAATGTGGCAGCGAAGCCGAAAGTTCCGTTTACCACTAATGTGACTCCCTGACTTTGCCAGTATCTTTCTTGACTTGTGAGTATAGCGAGACCAACTCTAGTTTGACCTACATTCAATAATATATAAAAGATGTGAAAATATTTGTGGATCTGTTAAGCAACATTTTTTTCTTACCTACAGGGACTGGGGTGGGCAATGCCTTCGAATCCAGCTGTGAGAAAGGTGGGATGAAATTGTATTCGGGTGTGCTTGTGAAATCGAATTGAAGGTTGTATCCTTGGAAATAGTTTGAGACATCGAGAGCTTGCAATTCATTGGGAGTGTTGTAGATCTTGAAGTTCGGACCTTGAATTGTCTTACAATTGTAGTTTGGATCTTTGCAATTCGCTATAAAAATGAAGCAAATAACCAGTAGACTCTGGAATATTTTTGCAGTCATGATAATGATATTTTTTCAGATTTTGGATATTAAATACTATTTGGTATTAAGAGTTATTTGAAAGTTATTATATTGCCAATATAAAATATCTTTTAATAAGTTTTTGGTGAAAATATGTGAAGAAAAATCAAATACTAAAATAAATCTAATGCATCTCTACTCATCAATACAACTGCACCAAATTAAATAAACAAATCCGAAAATGGGCAATCGGATAAACCTTATGGATTCCGAAGGCAATATATGTTTGCGATAAATCATCTTAAAATAGTTTACGCAAAATAAATAGTAAAACAAAAATAGAAACCATTTATATTTTATGGCCCATGAATACTGATAGCGTATATCCTCCCAAATTATTATTAAAGATTAAAGATTATAATTATTGCATTATTTATTATTTTGGTAGAACTGTATATTAAATAATATGACTATGTGATTTTATTGGATGTTGCTATACTTTTTATTTAAAGTTTCTTTGACATCAATATCATAATTGTAATTGATAACATATTTCCATTCACATTACCTTAAATAATTTCAATGTGCTATCGAGTTCACCTGTAATCAAAAGTCCGCTTGTTGGATCCGAACGGACAATATTGGGAGGACCATTTTTTAACGGGCGTTATTTTCCACTCTAAAATAAGAATCCGTATTAATCGTATCGGTAAAGATAGTTTGAGCTTTCTCCCGTGATGGCTAGAAATTTACCGTCTTCTGTGAAGGCCAAACTCCCTTTGACACCAAGACTGAGGAATTGGAGTTGGTCGACCATCGTGAAATTCTCCAATCTCCATAGTTTAATAATCCCGTCTACCCCCAAACTAACAAGATATTTTTCATCAGGGGATATAACGATGCAAGAAATCTAATGTTAATGAGACTCTCCTCTTCGCGATTCGTTGAGCAATGTAATCTTCTTTTTGGAATAGTCGACTTTCCAAATCGAAATATTGGCAACGTTGCTCACATTGGACAATGGGTGAAAGGCTACAATGCTCTCACCATCTTTCGAAAGCTTCATTCCATTGATAGGGCCTCTGTAAGTGACGCTGCTGGTCACAAAGTCTAACTATTTTTTCCTTGAGACTTCCCACAGAAACAAGTTACCATCGGTTGAGGAGGAAACTAAGTGGGTTGAATTTGCAGTAAACTGGAGAGACGTGATGTAACCTTTATGTGTATGATTTTCGTCGGTCCGAAATTTGTCAGTCAGTTTAGAGGTGTTTAGTGAAAACATTATGATATCGAATGGCTCCGAACCAGCAGTCACGGCATGCAGATTGTCTGGAGAAATGGCAGTAGATATTAGAGTCATTTGGGGTGGCCTGAACAAGTTAAAATAAGACAGAGTTATTGTATCCAAAAGTGTAAGAGTCCCACTTTCCTTGTTTACTTTCCAAAGCTTGAAATTTTATGACTTTTGACTTGAAGAAACGAGAAGGCCAGCAGACGACGTGGCGATTGAATACACTTGGTCCAGGTGATTGGAAGACTCAATAAAGTGACTACTTTCAGATTTGATGATGTCCGAAGCATTCGTCACAGTATAGTCAAGGGTCAGCAGGGACAAAGTGTCCGAGACCACAAACAAATATTTGTCTTCAGCAAACAATAGTTGATAAACGGCATTTGTATAGTCTACTTACTTGCTGTTTATAATTTCAAATTTCGGAACTTCAAAAAAGTTTAGGTAGTGATATTGATTGGTGCAACTTACGTACTTTCCGGACGGCGATACGTCAAGTGTTGTAGAGTTAAATCCAAGCTTAATAAAGGCTCTGACTTTGAGGTAAGTATCGTTATACTCCCAGTGATGGAGATATTCGCGATTAATGCTGAACAAATGAGAAGAATTGGGACCGAATTTGACGTTCAACATATTCTAATCAGATTTGAGCTGGTTTCCAGTGTTAATGGTAGTGAGAGTATCGTTCGCATAAGAAAATAACACGAGTTGGCTTTGGTTTCCTGCAGCGAGATTGAGGTTGTCGGGAGACATATCCACGTCAATGTATGCGTTCTCTGAAGAAGTGTTGGTATATGCGAGGATTAAGCTTCCGTCTTCGCTGACTTTCCACATTTAGAGTTTATTCCCAGATACGGTGAATAAACGGGTCGAATCATTGTTAAAAACAAATGATTTGAATCCTGTGTTGTTAATTTCAATAAGTTTTGTGAGGCTCGTCGCTGTAACAGAATAGATCGCGAAGACTGCGTTAATAGTTTTAAGCATAGCAACTCTTGAGTTATTTTTAAATAGGATAACCTTCAAAACCGGATCGTTGATTATGGGTGAATTTTTGTCACGCGCCGTAAATTTGTATTAGATTTTGTGGGAATTATACGACCATAAAGACAATGCTCCCAGTAAATCTCCAGTCACTATCGAGGTATTGGAGTAAGCGAAAGCAGAGAAATTAGCACGAACGATATCAGATACGGATTGGTAGTTGATCGACTCAGCAAGTTACTAATCTCTATGGCGAATATTCCATTCTCCTCCATTTCTTACTGGTTTGTTTAATTACAGAAATGAATGAAGGATTGCCACCGTCGCTACCATAAAGACTGCTAAAAATAATGTTTTATGCATTGAAGTGAAGAAGCGAGAAAAAATATGTTCAATATTGATTAATTCTATCCATTGATAATTATATAAAAGATATTTTTGAGAGTTTAGCTTTAATTCTAAAATCCGAAGTTTTTATATATACTTTTTTTAAACACCAACCAATAATGAAATCGGCAGTGCCTAAAAAATATATTATCGGAGCTCTCACAGCAGCTTTAGGGCTGGTAGGCGTAGGCTATGTGTATCAAAAGAATCGACGCGCATGTCACTACCAAGACACTCCAGCTTATTAATTCGATCAGGTGATACTGGATTCCACTGCTCAACAGATAATTCAAACCAAGCTTTATATATAGTCACTCGAATCTCAAAACCAATAGAAATTAGAAACAACTCCTTCGGCTGGTACCACTGAATCAGAATCCTCTCAAACAAATGACCACTCTTCCTTTAGCGAAGTCAAGAAATAATCCCCATAATAACTAGAAACATAACCAACTTTGACTGAAAGGCCAGCTATATTGACTTCACAGCCCGTAGTCGCGACGAAGAAATAAACTAGATATATTTGTCAGATATACCCTTTAGGAAATTAGAAAATATACTGTCTCGCAAATTTTTATGGCAGGTACTTGACGAGAATATCTTGTGCGACTGAGCATCCCGAACATTTAACTCTGGCAATGCACTAATTCGGAGGTACTTCATCAAATAATTGTTAAAAAACTATTTTATATTTAAGATATGAGTGAACAATAATTAAGTTTGGGGCGTAGGATCGCAGAGTTCGGAAATATTGATACGAATGAGGAACAGATCAGGAGAGAGTCAACAGTCAGTGAGATTGCCGGAAAAGGACTTCTATTAACTAGGGATGGCCAGGCCGTTGCTGGAGGGGTTATCGGACTCGCTCGACCATAGCATATGGGCTGATGATTACGTGAGCAATTAAGATTAACTTTGTATATATATTTTAATACCCTAATATATGTTTGATCATCTCAGCGGTAAAATATGTAAACTCTTTTGAGTTATTTTTGAAATTAGAAACCATATAAAACATTAAATAAATCCATTATTATATTAATTCTTAAATAGTACCTTAGAGATATTTGAGGATTGCTACTTTAAAAAAATATTATTTTCTATTTTAAAGTTAAATTAACTAACTTCAAATGATATATTACGATGATGAATGAATAAGATGGTTTTCGCTTTATATAAAATATGCATGGATATAATTTATTTAAATTTACCAACAACAAAAGGGGAATATACACACAAGTATTAAAATGTTGATGTTAATTTGTATCATTAATTAATTGTATTATTTTTTTTAGAAAATGACTATCCTCTATAATTTGTTGATTAGTAGAAATATTCATATTCTTTATATTTTTTTAAAAGTTGATGCATAAGTCAAGAATATTTGTCATTTTTTTAGAAAGATATTACTAATACAATAAAAAATCTTAATAAAATATTAAATGTTATAGGTTTGATATATGTATTAATAAAATATTATTAAAATTTATCTTTAAAGAATGGAATAAAAATAAATTTATCAACAACAAGCTTTATCGATTTTGTTCCTTTATCCACCAGAACTTTTGATTTCTGATCAATCATAGTGTCCACACTTTTGTATTGGGAAAACAAAAGTCAGTGTATTCAACTCTGGACATTAATTTATTTCCCTAATTATAATTTTTCAAACAATCGTTCTTCTAACGGTTTTCCTGTTTTATCTTCTGGTAAAAGATTGATCAGATAAATTGCACCCAACATCATTATTGAAAAAGGAGCAAAGGGAGTTAAGACATCAGATTTACTCATCGACCCGAACATTGTTAAAGTCATGCAGCAGAGCAGTTGGGAAATGCTGGATGTGAGAGCGACAAAACTACTCCTTAGCGATGTGGTGTACATTTCCGTGCTCAAAGGGTAGATAGCTGTGATTGCCAAAGTGGTAAAAAATATTTGAAGGAAGCTCATCAAGAAAAACATTCTCCCGGAGTATAGGAACATACTGAAGAATGCCATAGAATAGTAGCAATAAATGTTGAGCTTTTTCCGACCAAATATCGGCAATTACATCAGGGAACCGGCAATGAGGTAGGCCACGGCTTCAGCGAGCAAGACAGCAAAAACTGTGCATTCAACCCATTCTTCTCCTAAGATTTCTCGCGTCATTTCGGGCAGATAAGCATTATGATAATAGTAAACATTGAGCACCATGACAAACTGAAATATAAAATTTAAAGTAAGGCTTCGATATTACGCCGAGAAAAGCGAAGTGATCCCTTCGTTTTGCTTCCCACCCATTCTCATAATTTGTTTTGCCTCGGTGGTCAGCAACTATTTTTAAAAGGGAGTGATTGAACGAGTATATTGTTGCCCCGCCATTTTAAAGATTCGTTGAAGAGTAATGACTGCCTCTTAATACCTGGCGAGAAGGAGAAGCTGTCTCGGAGAATCAGGAAGTAAATAATAGCAGAGTGCAAAACTGATGGAAGACAGGACGATTACTAACATCAATAGAGTTTCGGATGACTTGGAGTAATTAAAGAAAAAAGTAGATAACATCCCTCCGAGTGGCCACAGGAAAAAGGCGATTCCAAAATTGAAGCCCCGATAGTGAATTGCCGAGACCTCCGTGATCAGACACGGCTGTTAATTGAGAGTGTTCCCCACAAATACTCCGATAGCCAAACGAGACAACAGAAACAGGAGAACTCCTGGCTGGAATAATAGAAAAATGTTGAATACGATGATACCAAAGGTAGAATAGAGTATCCTTGTTCTTCGTGTAACGTGGTTAGCGTAGGTAGCCGAGAGGGTGCCAAAGAGAAGTCCCAGCTGGTGAAGACTCATCGAGAAATAGGCAGTGGAGCGGGAGATATTCATTTCTTCTTGGATCAACGGGATTGAGAGTGAGATAGCCGTGAAATTACAGCCAGCGAGCATATTGACTGAGGAAATGGCGAGCATTAATTTGATGTTAAAATATCGATTCGAAACTGCAGGCATCATTACTTTATCTAACTATTCCATTGGATAAAATATGTTTTTTATCCGTAAAATGAAAAAATAGAACAATATATGTTTAACAAATACTTTTTAAAAAGTTTATCCAACTTATAATTTTACAATAGGAAATAATTTTTAAATTATCAGAGCTTTTGGAACTCCAAAGAATCTAATGGATAATAAAAGTTATTTTAATCAATAACTATTTCCAATCTAAAAATGAAAATATCGATAAAAAATGGAAATGTCTTTAAACTGAATAAAAAAAAAAACTATTTAGTTGAGGATTCGAGAAAAATATTTTATATTTATTCTATTTTGGAGTTGTTATAGTTTATTTGATATGTGTTATGCATTTAGTTGAAATTGTGTAAATATATATTTAAGATACTAAAAAAAAATGTACATATTTAAAAAATGGAAATTATTTAATTTGTAAAAATCAAGACACGGTTCTAATATATGAGTATTTAATACTAATATTATAAATAAATTATTATACTGGTTAACAAAAAAATGAGGGATACAGAAAACAGGGCTAGTTAGTTAAAGCCAGTTGGGGTTAAGAAGGCTAGTTGGGGTTAGTTGGGGCTAGTTGGGGTTAGTTGGGGTTGGGGTTGGGTT
Organism: Halesus radiatus; assembly: GCA_022606495.2. NCBI lineage: Eukaryota > Metazoa > Arthropoda > Insecta > Trichoptera > Limnephilidae > Halesus > Halesus radiatus. Next base: position 11,265 of record JAHDVE020010143.1, read on the forward strand.
GGGGTTGGGGTTGGGGTTAAAGCTAGGCTAGCTAGTTGGGTTGGGTTAGTTGGGGTTGTTCCCTTATAACTCTTGGATGTGAACTTCAACGAGTCGCTCAACGATTTTCTCGACTTCCACGATTTTCTCGACTTCCACGATTTTCTCGACTTCCACGATTTTCTAGACTTCCACGATTTTCTCAATCTCGACTGGCACTTCCACGATTTTCTCGACTTCCACGATTTTCTCGACTTCCACGATTTTCTCAATCTCGACTGGCACTTCCACAATTTTCTCGACTTCCACGATTTTCTCGACTTCCACGATTTTCTCGACTTCCACGATTTTCACAATCTCGACTGGCACTTCCACGATTTTCTCGACTTCCACGATTTTCTCGACTTCCACGATTTTCTCGACTTCCACGATTTTCACAATCTCGACTGGCACTTCCACAATTCGTTCCACGATTCTTTCCACGATTCGTTCCACGATTTACTGAGTAGAAGTTTGCTTTTGTTTATTTTAAATGACTGCCGTGGATTCATTGGTTCCTCGATTTATGTTGATCTCTGTCTGAGAATCGCTAAACTCGGTTCTAAGTTATCGTTCTTTGGGCATTTCGATTAGTAGGTTAGGAGCCTAGGTTTGTGTTGCTGGTTTCGAATGCAAGACTTTATTGTCAATGTCTGTTATTTACTCTGCAGGTGCTTTGAAGACTTCTGGGGCGCTTATCAAGGCTGATTGTTATCCTGACAACGTCGTTGCTTTGTGTCCGAAGTCGCTAATCCTTTCGCCGAATGTGGTATTTGTGACGATTCTTTCCAACTTTTCAACTATGTGCAAGACTTCAGTTTCCCTCTCTATAACTTATTTGACAGGAACTTCAACGAGTCGCTCAACGATTTTCTCGACTTCCACGATTTTCTCGACTTCCACGATTTTCTCAATCTCGACTGGCACTTCCACAATTTTCTCGACTTCCACGATTTTCTCGACTTCCACGATTTTCACAATCTCGACTGGCACTTCCACAATTCGTTCCACGATTCTTTCCACGATTCGTTCCACGATTTACTGAGTAGAAGTTTGCTTTTGTTTATTTTAAATGACTGCCGTGGATTCATTGGTTCCTCGATTTATGTTGATCTCTGTCTGAGAATCGCTAAACTCGGTTCTAAGTTATCGTTCTTTGGGCATTTCGATTAGTAGGTTAGGAGCCTAGGTTTGTGTTGCTGGTTTCGAATGCAAGACTTTATTGTCAATGTCTGTTATTTACTCTGCAGGTGCTTTGAAGACTTCTGGGGCGCTTATCAAGGCTGATTGTTATCCTGACAACGTCGTTGCTTTGTGTCCGAAGTCGCTAATCCTTTCGCCGAATGTGGTATTTGTGACGATTCTTTCCACCTTTTCAACTATGTGCAAGACTTCAGTTTCCCTCTCTATAACTTCTTTGACAGGAACTTCAACGAGTCGCTCAACGATTTTCTCGACTTCCACGATTTTCTCGACTTCCACGATTTTCTCGACTTCCACGATTTTCTAGACTTCCACGATTTTCTCAATCTCGACTGGCACTTCCACAATTCGTTCCACGATTCTTTCCACGATTCGTTCCACGATTTACTGAGTAGAAGTTTGCTTTTGTTTATTTTAAATGACTGCCGTGGATTCATTGGTTCCTCGATTTATGTTGATCTCTGTCTGAGAATCGCTAAACTCGGTTCTAAGTTATCGTTCTTTGGGCATTTCGATTAGTAGGTTAGGAGCCTAGGTTTGTGTTGCTGGTTTCGAATGCAAGACTTTATTGTCAATGTCTGTTATTTACTCTGCAGGTGCTTTGAAGACTTCTGGGGCGCTTATCAAGGCTGATTGTTATCCTGACAACGTCGTTGCTTTGTGTCCGAAGTCGCTAATCCTTTCGCCGAATGTGGTATTTGTGACGATTCTTTCCACCTTTTCAACTATGTGCAAGACTTCAGTTTCCCTCTCTATAATTTTTTCAATTATTTTTTAAATCTCTAGAGGTATTTCTATTATTATTTCTCTCTCTTTTCTTATTTGTTATTCTTCCTTTTTATTTATTCTGTATGTTTGTTCATTTTTTTATTTATTTTATTTGTCTATCCTTTCATATATTACTACCTCCTCGATATACTTTCTTTCTATTTATATTTATTCGTTTCTACTTTCTTCGTCTGATTTCCATTCTTCCATTTACCTTTCTTCACTTTTATATCCTTCCAATTAATATTTCTGGTTGATCTTTTTAATTAAGTCATTTTCTTATTTTTCTACGTTCTCGTGACCTTTTCCATCTAGTCTTCTTTCGATATATTTATAATTTCCTTGATTAATTGGGCTTATTATATTTTCTTATTCCAATGAAATTGATTGTTCTTATTCATTATCGTTCTGGATTAAAGATACTACCTATCTACCAATCATATTTCCCTTGAGGGTAATATTCTGCATATTCCATATGAAGTTTGTCTCGGATGAACTCATATGATCATGGGCATCTTTTTATATTTGTCGAATTTTATTTTATTTTAAAAGTTGTTAATTTCTCGCAATCCTCGAAAAGGAATCTTCTTCTTCTGAAATCCCTTAAATAGATTGAGGGGGTTCCGGGTGTTCTGTTTGTATTTGCTCGTCTTTTGATGCAATTATATCATGTTGTATCTAAACTGACCTTTATTTCCGAGTTTATTTGGCAGGAGAAATTTACTGCTCATCAGGCTAATCTATTGAAGACCTTGAAGAAATTTGATTTTTGAATTCGAGGAGGTCCTGAAGCTTGTAGTAATTTTTTTATCCTTTCAGTCGTAAATTATCGTTTTCCGCCTCTAACATATTAATATTATTTTCCAATAATAGATTTTGCTTTTTGAGCTCCTGCACTTATTCTCTTATTTTCCTTAAAGCTAAAATATCATTATTTTCGGCTGATAGTTTCATTTTATTGATTTCTCCTTGTAGTTTTCGGACTTGTAACTTGCTGTCAGAATAGTCTTTTTCCAGCAAAGAAAGATTGTCTGGGTCCATGAGCACCATTGACCTATTATTGACTTCGAATTTGATCGTTTCTTTGTTTCCTTCGCTGATTTCAGTTATCCTCATATCGGTCTGAGTAGTCACCTATCGAAGTGTTAACTCAACGGATTCGACTAAATGTTAGTTAAAATTTAACGAAGCCATCATATATTTTTTCTCATTCTCTAAATCTTTGCTCATCAGCTCCCAATCTTTAGAAGTTGGCATCGGCTCCCGTTGAATTTTGGAATCACTGAGTTGCTACTGAAGTTCAACAAGTTGGTGGCAAAGTCTTTGGTTTTCCTTGTAAAGATTTGAGACTTAATCATCTGAGAACGCATGGTGGGTTAGTCCTAAATTATGGAAAGCAGCTATTGGAACTTTTATTCCATGATCTTTATGATAGCTTTCATAGACATTAATCACTGATATGGCATTTTTTAAATCAACCGTCAGTTTATCTATTTAGCGCCGACTCGCTTCGATTGTCTATGGGAAGGTGTCGATTTTAGAATAGTCTTTGTTCTGATTTGATTACTGACCTCTTGATGATAGGATGGTTTCCCCTTCGGTCATCCTTGATAGTTTTATGGGTTGAGAGTCCATATTAAACTCCATTTTGGACCATCGACTCATGGGCTAATTCGGATGGTCAGCGTATGTCTTGGTAAATGTGAATCCATCCCTTTGGCAAATGGTCTTGGTCTGGAATTCGGCTTTTTGAGTATTTGTCCATAGTGAATTAACCTGGGCTTCTAAAGTTTAGAGTTCTTGGCTATAACTCTGTATTTCCTTTGAGATGCTTTCAGTAATGGTTTCAGAATATTCATGAAGGAAAGATTATCTATTAATTTTTTATATCATAGTATTAATGAATCATTATTATATGAGAATGGGAAGGAGTTTTCTTTTAAAAAAAATGTAGAGGTGTTACTGTTAGAATTCGGCTGATTGACTCTTTTTCTCAGTTGGAGGTGACCCCCGGATTTCTTCTTCTTCTTTCGTATGAAACATTAAATTAAAAAAATATAGATCTTTATTCTTTCAAAGATAATAAAAAAGTAATAGATATATAGATGTTAAAATATAAATAAATTAAATAATATGATATAATAAAATCCTTGTAAAGAATTGATATTATTTTTTAGAAAGTATTAATAGATAATATATTTACAAATTTTTTTTACTGGATATGTTAGAATCATAAGGCTTTTTTAGATATATAAATTTATTGTCAAAATCGAAAATCAGTTAAAAACATAATTATTTGTAGATATTTATATGTTGTCATTATAGTTTTTGAGTGAGCAAGAGCCCCCCTGACGGATCTCCACTACCTGGATTCTTATTTCTCATGGGTGTATGTATAACCAATTTCAAACTATACAGTCCAAAATGTCGTTGAAAAAGAGAATAGTGATTTTTACAAATAAGTAGCTTAAAAAAAGATATTTAGCGTGATTAATAAATAGGGTGGGAATCTACTGGGTGTGATTAAGAATATATAATATATTAATAAAGGAGGAAAAAATATATATATATAAATAAAAGTAATTGTGTGAAATGATTTGATATCTTATGCTAATATATTTATAATATTTATTTATAATCTTTATTTATAATAATAATCATAATATCGAGATATTATATATACTTTACATTTTTTTATGTTAAATTATCTGATTTTAATAAATTATGTGGTGATATCCGATTTGATAACATAGTTTGTAAAATAAAAATAAAATATGTCAACTTCAACACATGATGTCATTTATAGTATTGCCCCTCCATGAAACCTTCTGTCACTCATCAAAACAAACAAAAATTATTAGATTTAATATTTATAAAAATAGATATGAATATTGTATATATTTCCCTTTCGAGTCTTTTAAGATTTTTGTTTCATTATTCAAAAGAAAAAAAAGATATAATAGAGTTTTTTTAAATAAAGTTTTAATAAAGGTATGTTTATTATTTTGCATACTCTCAAAACCCAAAGAACATAATATACTTCAGGAAGACCTCGATGGAATGGTGTCAGAATTGAATCCATTATGATTACTGTTAAAGTTCTAGACAACTACCGATTGCAAAAGTTACAATAATTATTAATTGGTCATTAATTAGAAATGGTAATTGAAGTTAAATACTAAACAAAAAAACCTAAAAAAAAAACGATGAATAAATAGTTCATTTTATATCTATATATTGTAAATAAAAAAAAAACGCTTTAGATCAATGTAAATAATAAACAAACAAACATAGATATTCTAAATATTGTATAAACTTGAAAATCATAAGAAAAGTCAATAAGAATATACTGATTTTTTGGAGGAATAGAAAAAAAATGAATATTGCCGATTAATCCAATTTCCTACAATGTTATATTTGCTTGCAGAAGGTGAAAAGAGCTCGTATGTGCTCCCACTGTTCCAAGCTCGCCTGCCAAGAGTGCATTCGGAAATGGATCGAGGAACGTCATCTTGAATGCCCCCATTGTCGCCGACCTGCTTCGATGTCAACCTTCACAGATTGCGAAAGATTCATTGAAGAGCTGATTGGCGTATTTAGAAAGATCGACCGAGGTTAAAAATCCAAAGAGAAGTGTAGGGAGCATCAAATGGAAATGCAATATTTTTGTAATAACTGTAATATAGCGATATGTTCAGACTGCGGGATGTTTACTTAAAATGTAAAATAAAATAATAAATACTAAAAACATTTCACACCATCATCATCATAAAAAATATTCCAAATTATCTGAGGGATTCACAGCATAAAGGTCACACAATCATAAAATTGGCACGCATTTACGAACAGAATAAAAATAGGATAATGTCTGATATGACCAAATTTGATACGAAGTAATATAAAAAAAAACACCTCAGCATACCAACTCAAATACACATTATTAATTTATAAAATGTTTAGAATAGAGGAATATCGGAAGAACGGTTCAGTAATGAAGTTGGAACTCCAGCGACTTGTCATGGTGCTCCAGCAAAAAAAGAACCAAATAGAGGCCTACATGAACAATATAATCGAAAAACTTGAACTCGAGTTTAAAGAGAAGCAGGCACACATTCTGAACAAGTTTGAAAAAAACCAAGAAGAGATAGAAATGTTGAATGGCTTTAGACAGTCAATCCTGACGAATTTAGAGACTTACTCCCAGAACGAGGTCATCTCAAAAGCAGATGAAATGCTACAAATGATTGATGCACTTTGCGAAAGGAGGGTTGACTAAGCATAAATAGATACTTACTTTTCGGCCATCCACGAACTTGTACCCTAATATAGGCAATTCGACTACAAACTCGAAGGTTTCAGCAGCCTCTCTGGAGTCCACTACTCCCAAAGCTATTTACATTTAGGAGTAGATTGGAGACTAAAGCTCTATCCCAAAGGAAATGGTATTGCAAAAGACAAGTGTCTCAGTGTCTTTCTGGAAATGACCAACGGCTACGAAAGTGCGGTTAAATATGACTACAAAATATAATTAATCAACTATCTTAACGAAAGTGACTCCATAATTCGAGAGTACTCCTCGTAATTTTATATTGGCGAGTGTTGGGGATACAATCAATTCATCGAACTGTAGGCTCTCACTGAGGGATTCAAACATGGAGATCGTCTGCATTTTAAATTTTATATTCGAAATCCCAGCTACAAATCGCTCTGCATAGATCAGGAGCGCTATGTAGAGAAAATGGAGACAAAAGTTAAAAAACTTGAGAAATTTTTACTAGTAGAAAGACACAATAATAATAATAGTAATGGTAGTGCTTCTCTTAATTATCAAAATTTAAGTCCTCGTCTCACGTCGCCAATAGATAGACTTGGACATTCCCTCGAAGAAGAGAAGGAAGAAGCCCAACAGCCAGAACGGGGGAGTCGCGATGAGCAGAACAGCACAAAACCAGTCTTTAAGAGTAAAAATATTAGAAGTAATGACTTGGTTAGAAATGAAATAGAGTTCGAAAGTGCGATCCAGAATTCATCGCAAGAATAATGATATTATAAATAAATAAACTATGGAAATAACGTGTTCCAATTTTTAACACATAAATTGAGAGAAAAAAATCATAACTCAAATTGATTTTTTAACTTAAAATACATTTGAACCAATTTTCCAGGAGAACTATTTTTAAATATATAAATATGTTGAATGCAAATTAATCTTTCTTTATTTCTTGTTAAGACAAAGTCTTCCCTTCCATTATATGATAAATAAAATTATTGATAGAAAACGATACAATACTTTTTTATTTTATTATCATCTATACTTTGAATAGTTTATCAATTTCAGCCCAACTTTTACTTTTTGCTGTTACTCGAAGGATTTGAGGCAATCAACTCCATGATTTCCACAAATCCAGTAGATCCGATTCCTGAGACCATGACCTTGTCGAGGTTATTCGGATTGTTGTTGATCGCCTTGAATAGACACTCCACCATGCAGCGAATGCTCAGCTAGTTTGAAGGGATATCAAAATGTATTGTTCCCACAGATCGCTCTAAAGCATATATCATAGCTTTCTCGAAAAAGCGACACAGATCCTCGTGAATTTCGTTGTCATAGTAAAGATATAAGAGCGTCGTGGTTCTGAAATGAGATGGTTGTTCTTATCTAATACTCACTGCCTCGGACTCGTGTTGGTCGGGTGCGAGTTTCTTATTGTAGGAGGTGACTAAAATCAGTGCATCATTTGAAGGTGGAGCTTACTCACAGAAAACGACAGTTGTGTTGTTGAGCTTCAGAGAAATAGTTAGCTGCGCCAACTGGATTTGTTTTGGAAGAGTTTTATTGGGCTAGACTTGCGAAGCTTCTTCCTCCCTAACTTTATTAATTAGTGCGTTGGCCGAAGTTGCCTCACCAACCGTTTGGGTGGGTTTAATCAATGTACTATTTTAGTTTCCGAGACAGGATGGATTTCCGTTGGTCTGGCTGTTCTCTTCTTCCTCGTGCTATTTCTTATGTTTTTTTAGATTGCAAAGATAATAGTATCTTTTGGTGCATCCGTCTATTTCGCACTCAAATATCATTCGTTCGCCTTTGTGGATCTCCAGGTGTTGTTTGAGGTTGGTGGTGGTGGCGAATGATCTTTCACATTCATTGCAGAGAAATGGTCGTTATTTGGTATGGATTTTTTCGTGACGTTTAAGATTCGATTTCTAGTATTCGCTTTTACATGTTAAAAAAAGAGGAGTTTAATAAATTATACTAATAAAAAATATTGCGGGTGTCTATTACTAAGTTAAATTTTTGTTCACAGTCTTTAAAATTGCACTAAAAAATCCTTTCCTCACCGCTACCGCTGTGGGTTTTCAGATGCCTCTGGAATTGCGAATTGTCAGTGAATATTTTTGCGCAGTTTTTTTAATCACTACAATCGGGATAGATTAAAAAAGAGTAATAGGTACATGTCAATAAATATTTGATGCTAGTTACCATGTAAGTTTTTGATATTCCTTATTAGATTGGGGCCTGGTGTTTTCGTGTTCTCTCATATGGCTCTGAAGCAGGTCGATGGCTTGATAGTGTTTGTCGCAATTGATGCAAACGTATTTTTTTGTATCGGAGTCGATTTGCTGCTGTTCGATCCATTCGTATTTTAGGTTAGGATTCGAAGTCTCAATTTCATCAATTTAGAAAAACAAATCATCCATTTAGTTCTTAATCTGGGCAAACAAAAAATATATAAGTATAAAATATATGAATATATATATATAGAAATACATAAAGGGGGTGAGGTATTGTAGTTTTGAGGCTTATTCTTTTACTCTAATAAAAAAATTATAATTAAGCATACAAATATGTACGTATATAAATGATACCCCCATTATTGTGAATGGTATATAAGCTAATTATATAGATATATAAATAATGCAAAATTAATGGGGAAATATAGACAATGGGAAATATCAACTTATCTGCTTTATAACCCATTTTATGAATTAAAGCATTGATCATAAAATTATTCAATATAATCCAATGACAATATCTAATACATTTATGAAAGACTCAGCTATTAAGAAAATAACTTTACATATATACACAACTTAACAAAAAAAACATATAAGTTTTACAATAAAATTAAAAAATATCCTATCTAAATGACTTAAATAGCGGCAGCCTCAATTGAATAATCTACCATTCAATGGATTCTTAAATATCAAGCGGAAGAAAGCCGTTTCGTACTTTAGAATAAACTGTCTCCAAGCTGCACAAATTGGGAGGCCAGATATAACGCAAATAAAACTAGTTTCACACTCAACCCAACCAACCAAAATGTGACTGGTCAGGAATAACCCACGAATTCCCTTCCCAATAATGTTGTAACAGAAGGCGTACCTGTGTTGTCACCTGTCCCCGATCTTACATCACTCAAAAATTCAAAGCCAGATGCTAATATTGAGAAAATAGATGCCTAACATTAAAATATCGCGTCAGAGAAAGACAGGTCAGCTGTATAATAATTAAAATAGCAGGAAGAAAACAAACCTCGCATTGTTGAGTTTTCTTAATTTCAGCAACCCCAAAATAACGAAGTACCAAACGTCCATCTTGAAGCAGATGTGCTTGACAAATAGATTCAGACACAAACCATCGAAGTCCCAAGCCCATAGGATTAAAAATCGGACGGAATCCCTATCCAGCGTTGGCAACTGTATTACGCTGCTGGCGAGTTCCAACTCACCGAATATATCCACAACAGCAAAGTCAATCTGCACGATCTGGATCAGCAAATCTCTGCCTAGAAGGAGAGACTGAGGCAACTACAGGAAGAATTAAATACTCAGATCAGAATTAAAGACCAGTCGGAAAATCATGAAGATGATGTCCATGTAACTGCGCGAGATCGAGCGAATAAGACATTTGTCTAAGAATACGAGGTGGAGATGGCTGACAAACATTGTCCGACCGACTAAGAAGATTTCGAGACAGGCAAGGAGATGAAGGAGCAGAAGGCCATTCTCTAATTAGAGTATATTTAGAATAATCGACGCCCGCCTACTTTTGTTCCTCCTCCTCCTAAGAGTGACGCTGTAGTCTCAAACAAAGAGCTGACTTCAAAAAAAGCAAGTAACCATCTAGCGTAATAGCATATTGAAGCCAAACAAATATCAATAATCCCCGTTATCCACACTCCGAACCCGATCGATTGCTAGCAACCTTCGATGAAAGAAAAGCCTGTTGAGGTTGTCACCGATAAAATATAGACATAGAAATTGAATCATCCGGATGCAGAGAAGGTTGAAACCATCAAATAATCGTCGGCAAGTCGCCAAATTAAGCTTGAAAAGAATAGTGTGCAAGATCACATAAAAAATAATGAGAACCCAAGACCTTAGAACAATGCCGCACCCCCGAGCAATATTTTAAACAATTAGCATGTTTAGAGTGACACTAATGGCCCTCGATAAGCGTAACTCGTAGTACCAAACATCTAGATGAACGGAGACGGGACCCCTTCAGAATCGTAGCAGAAGACAAAACAAAAATAAAATAAAAGTATTACAGTTGACAATAATAAGCTCAAACCTCCTTCGCAAAAACAATTTTCTCAAAATCCCTAACCTTAGGCTCAGAAAGAATCCACTCTAAAACATTCTGAATCAAAGACTATCAACCATGAGCAGGAAAAAGTTGAACACCACAAGTAAAAGAGTATTGCTTCTAAAAGTAAAAGTCAAATCTGCGAGCCGAAAGTAGAAATAATATGTTAGGCACAAGCAGAGCCTGTTGGCCATCAGGCGCTTGCTTCTATCACTGCCGAGCCTGTTGAAAAATCATAAAAGGTGGCAACGGTATAGAAACTCTAGGATATGCGATCAGGCTAACCAAATCATTAGACCAAATTACATTAGTAAAAAAATCTGAATATTAATCCATCAAAGCATTTATCGGCTTCTCAAGTTGGTTCTTCGAATTAAATAAAAGGGTAAACTAAAGTATAAGTGTCAGATTCGCTCCATTTAAACAAATAGCCGGAACATCAGGAGATAATACAAAAGAATTAAGCGGAACATTTGTCAAAAAAATCATCCCGAAATATTATTAATGAGAATGCTGTTTCGGCTGTCGGCAAGGCTCCTTCGATTAGTAAAGCCCCACCCACCTAATCCAATCATTAATTGGAAAGCAAAAACAATTCGATCGACGCTTCTGAGCCTCAAAAGTCTCTTTCATCTGCGTTTAGAAGAAAGTCGTCAAAGAATCGCAGCAGCAGCAAGAAAAAGGTAAACCCTGTAACTTTTGGGTTCAACAGCAGAATATTGGATTTAGTTGTAGATAACCATTGCGAAAAATAATAGAGTATGAGGAAGGATTAACAAGTCTAAGTAGAAAAAAACCCTCCTGAAATACATGTGGAAGAAACACCTGCAAAGCAAATCTAAGTTAAAAAATAGGACTCTGAACATATTGTTCAGGGATAAAAACAATAGTTGACCTAAAATGCAGTTCCTTAAAAACTGCTTTCTCCTGTCCGATTGTAAAAAGCTATAGAGTTAGTCGACTCAGACTCACCACAAATTCATGATGATACTCATGGCATTAAAAAACAAGAAGATAAACCCTCTATGGTCAATACAAATATTGAACAATCCAAGGAGTTATTAAAGTCGGAAGCGATGCCAACTCCCACGAAATCAGAGGTTTCACATCTCAAGAATGAGAAGGCTGTTCTCGAAGAAGAGATCAGTACTCTCCGAAAAACAATATTTGAGTTAAAGCAAGACAAGCTGGCCAATGCTGTTGCCGCAGAGATCAACCCACCAAATTCATCCATCTTTTCCATCAATCCCAAAAACCCCGAAAACCTCTCCAGAACCGAGACAATGCTTGAGTATCTTCAGCACCAGAAAAGTAAAAAATCTTTGCAGTATATTGAGAACATGGGTTAAATTGAATTGGCGTCGCCCGAGAATTCATAGACTAAAAAGAGACTCTTTTGGCATGGGGAATCAAGAGGCAATACTGATAAGATTGGCAAAATCATCCGAAGAAGATTGTCAGATAAGAAATACTCTTTTTAGGAAACAAACAATTTTAATACTCCTGAAAATGCCAAGGAAGCCAAGAAAAATATGCATTACCATTCGAGGATAATAAACCCTAAAGAAATTCGTCCCTATGAACAACCTAAAAAAACTATAGATAATGAAGATCCGGATGCATCTTACCGTCAGACTCCTAAAGATATCAGCAGGAGATCCTCATCTACAACCAGAAAACTGAATTCTCCGAGCAAGGCAGAACTGATTAATAAGATAAATACCAACGAATTCATTTTTAAGAAGTTTGTGGCTGACAAGACACTCCAATTCGCCGCTGCTGAACCTTCTTCTGTATAACAGTCTGAAATTAATACAAATTTCCTGAATAGTAACAAGATGACCGCCTCGGATTTTGTACGTACCACCCCTAAAAAATTGTTTGACGCTCCAAATACCCCGAGTGCCACTCAAAGCCATTTGACCAACCATCCTAGAAGAAGGGTGAAGCAGTTGGAACCTCCTGGAACAGCCTAGTTCGATACTGAACAACCTAGCTTTTCACAGAAATAGTAAAACAGAGTAAGTACCCTGATCACTAAAAAAGAAAACGATGGTGTTCAGAGGAGTACCATTAAAGCTGCAAACAATGAACCTGCTGAGATTTCGAGGATTGAAGACGAGCCTACAAACCCACTGGAAGAGCCTGAAGAGAAATAGCTCTAGTTTCCCTAACTACCCCCTCCTCCGACGGGAACTATGAATTCGGAGGAGTTGATTGTCTTGGGTCGGGCGATCTTCTAAAAGTTCGGGACCATCTTGGACTAAGAATCAGTGCTCAACATCAAGAAGTACAGAAATTGCGTGTATTTCAATGCCTTTGACAAGCATATCCTCTGGCACTACAATGGGCGATTCTATATAGGAGGATGGAACATGAAAAATGGAGAAGGGTAAAAACAAGGAGATGGACTCGAGTATTATCCTGAAAGTAAAAAAAATATTGATTAAGTTTTTTTTCTTTTGTACTGTAAATTTATTTATTTTACAAAATATTAGAGTACATTTATGAAGGCGAGTTTAAAAACGGAAAAAGACAAGGCTTCGGAACCATGAAGTCTGTTAACAATTAAGTATACAGTGGCCAATGGTATCGGGGACTGAGACACGGCAAAGGACTTCTCAAAGAAGCAGAAGGAATTCATTACGACGGCGACTGGAAATAAGGCCGAAAGCAGGGCTATGGAAAGCTGAAACTTTCTGAAAAATAGATCTACGAAGGTTTGTTTTAAAATGGGTATAAAAGTGGTTCTGGGAAATAACATTTTCTCAACGGTGATACTTATGAAGGTGAGTACTCGCTGGACAAATTTACTGGAAAAGGCATCTATTGTTGGACCAACGGAGCGTCATACATCGGGGAGTTCTGTAATGGGGCCAGGCACGGAAAAGGGTCTTGGAAGTCATCGAAGGGCCAACTTGCAGACGTTTATGAAGGAGAATATAAGAACGATAAGAAATGTGGGTCGGGAAAATATACTTGGTAAAACGGAGTGACATATATCGGAGCTTTTTAGAATGATCTCAGGTAATTTATATTTTAAATCTAACTCTTTTTTTTATATTAAATATTATAGACATGGTGAAGGAATTTTGAAACTGGAAAATGGGAAGACTATAAAAGCATTGTGGGACAATGGGGTAGTGAAAAAGAAGATTTACAACGAGGTAGAAGCAAAAGAGTCAGCAACCAAAGCCGAGAGTTCCAACAATCATAACAGAAATTCCCGTGAAAAGAGTTCCAAGAAGTACTATTTGAAAGACAGCGAAGACCCCTTAGCAAAGAAGAGAACGACTTCGATGTTCTCAAATAATAACTTGGTCGGGGGAAACAGCATCGACGAAGAAAGCAAAAGTTTCCTGAAGCTCGCCAGTGGATTGCAGGATCATCCTTATCGCAGCATTCAGGCAACGCAACAATACAATGCAAATTATGAATCATGAGTAATTTATTTTTTATATTAATATCCATTTTTTGACATCAATTAATAATATATTTGTGTATTTTTCTGTGTATTAGTTGTAAAAATATATTTAACGCATGCTATTGTAATAATGTATTATTTAGTGTGTGTCGTATGTTTTTTCATATATTTAATTGAGCCTTAATAGATCAGATATATTTAATTATATTCCTTTCTAAAAAACACAACCTATCAGTGCAATTCATATTTATGGCAGACCGACCATCATGTAACTAATTAAAAAAGACTCATGACCTAAAAAAACGATTTTTATATTTTTTTGTTAGTCATCCTTCCTCCCGTGAACTAGATGTACTCCGCTCTGGTGGGCGCGAGAGACTTTGATACTGATCGCAAATATGTGGATGCACGCAAGATGATCCAAGATAAAATCTACCAATCTACTGACCGAAGCTCCAAATATCTTGGTTACGTCACAAAAAAAGGATACTATTGGGACAGCATGATTAAGTAGAATACATCCAAACCTTCACCAGGTAACATAATAAAACATAATAATATTCACTCGCATTATCCCCTCTTCAAAATTCTAGGCAAATATTAAACTTCGGGAAATCTGATTATTCCTGCTGTATCGAAGCAGGAACACAAAATCGACTTGAAGGTCAGAAAACGGAGCTACATCGAACTCTTAGAAGATGAACAAAAGCACAGACCCACTCCTGCCCCAAACACTTATAACCTGGACTCTTCGAAAGATGTAAAAAAGCTACCGGAACAAAAATAAGCAAAGAAGGAAGTATTCATCAGTCAGTACTAAGCATTATCAACCTTGGTTCCAGGTCCTGGCCAATACAACCCTCATGTAAAATACTGACCTGCAAAAAAAATATAATAATGCGTTACAAAAAAATATACGATTTAAATAAATATAGTAAAGTGTGTAAAAGATTCGCCCAATTCCCGGTCCTGAAAAGATGAGGGAGATCCACCAAAAAAGAGCCAAACATGACTAATAAAAAGTCAGGAAAAACACTCTCAGCCCAAACACCTACAACCCTATTTCCGAAGAAACTTTCGGCAAGATTTCCGTATAGAAAAGCAGAGAGAGCATCAAGCACTGGGGGAAAGGATAAAGATTTCTATACAACGTAAAGCAGTTAAGCAAATCGAGAAAATAGAATCCCTCTCCCGATAGATACTAGGTCACAATCGATTGGAGCCACAAAGACAAAAAGAGAACCTGGATAGACGCGTTATCCAATCGGAGGTCAAGCAGTATTTATTATTGATACTTTGGAGAAAGTGTATCCGTAATTATATATACATATTGTTTATTATTATTATTATTATTATTCAATTAATTGTTAATTTATACATATATACTTTTTTATATAAAATATTTGAACATATGGGAGGTTATATCCCAGCACCTCAAACTTTTATCCGAATGATTCCATTCGTACAATTCATAGTTTTCAAAAGATTCAGAGCTTATCATTTTATTGGAGGAATAACAGCAACGATGACTCTGGCTTACTTGATCGGCCCCATGCGCAGAAGATAGATCTTCAGGAAATTCAAGCGTATATAAAAGTAAAGAGCCTCGCAAGTCACGGAGGCAGTATCAGAGTTCAGCCTCAAATCCCTCTTTTAAAATACTGAGGGCGAGGTCTTTTCGCTAGTGGACTAGAAATCCAACAACCTCATGAACAACAATTAATTCATAATCTTGATGAACAACACAAGCGATAAGCTGAACATCAAAACGATAATCTAACAATTCTCGAGTTTAAGCACCTACGATTTCAAGGCATTGGTGATCGTCAATGAGTTTAAAGAGATAACCCTCAACTTTGAGCCTGATGCCAGGATATAGATTGTGAAGAAGGTGCAAAAGGTCGGGGGAGCAGAGGACAAAGCTGAAAGTATGAACAAAGCGGAACTGGCGAGCGACACAGTTTACTTGGTCCACCCTTCGACTCAAAAAACAATATTTTCTAGTGCAGTGAATGAAGAGAATGTAGGGAGTCTGGCAAAAAATATAAAGCTTAGGATGAATAAAGTACTCGATGCCAAGATCAGAGAGATGATAGACTTTAAGAAGGTTCAGCAAATGTAATGAGGAATACATGCTTTTACCCTTCCAAATGTATATATAATATTTAATTCCTATCAAAACTCGAAGAACAAAAAACAAACAAAAAATACCGTATTCATTTAATTTTATTACAATAAAAATTCAGTCAACTAACAAAAATAGAAAAATAATAAAATCTTTAAAAATCAATCTGCTTAATGCAACACATAATAAATGTTACTGAACGCCTCTAACATTTGAAGATCCGATCCGCCTTCATTGATTCCTAAGTCAGCTTTTCCCAGAACTTCTAACAACCGAGACTTTTTTGCCTCATGACCATGACCATTCAGAATTTATGTGAGCAGTCCGTTCAGGATCTCGTCGTAGGGGTAGCCTTCAGCCAAAAGAAGTTCGCTCTCTCGCATCGCTGTCCTATAGTCATGGCTGTCCAACAAAATTACAAAGAAAGTAGCTATTATATCCTGGGACATTGGCAGAATCTGGGGGATGGTATTCACTCCTTGCAGCGACTGAAGGCAGTTGATTGATTTTCTGAGGTCCCCCTGCGATAAAAGAGTCAACAAGACTGATCTCTCCATGTGGATATTCTATTTGAAACAAATTTCTTGCAGTTTGTTGATTTGCTCTGCTTCAGGAATTGGTTTGAATCTGTATTTCACGCAACGAGATGCTAAAGGTTCGATAATTCTAATTGTTAAATAAACAAGTGAAGGGGGATTCAAAATATGAAAATCGTGTATTTTTGTGAAAAAAGGAGTGCTTACTTAGTAACATAGTTGCAGATTATAGCAAATCTGGTTGTCGAGCTGTAGTCCTCAATGATTCTTCTCAATGCAGACTGTGCGTCAATGGTCATGGAATCTGCTTCATCCAGTACTATGATCTTAAAATTGGGGCATGGGAAAGACTTGTCGGTGAGCTTGACGTTAGCGTCTGATGCGAATTTTTTTATTTTTTATCTGACAACTGCGATTCCTCTGTCATCCGATGCATTCAACTAGAGCACTCTTTGGCGGTATTGTTGAGGTCTGAATTTTATTATATGTAAATATGATTAAAATTAAGAGTAAGTAAAGTTTGTTTAGGAGATACCCAAAGAGTTCCCGCGACAAAGCATAGATCGCAGAAGTTTTCCCAGTTCCAGCAGGTCCGAACAGCAATAAGTGAGGCAACTAGTAAACATTACAGTGAATAAGGATTGGGTATTGATTTGCTGATAAATTATTGTAGATTTACGTTTCCTGTTTTAACAACTCCTTTGAGCGCGGCCATTGTTTCCTATTGGTGAGCAATCTCTGACAGATTATGCGGACGACTATATATAATTTGGAATTGATGCAACAAGGATTTGTGAATAATAAAATGAGGTTTAGTTTACTATTTCTCCACCCAGGGTTGGAGCACGTTCTTATCGACTGGCTTTTCGACTTCCATCTTGGGAGCCGTTGCCTTATTGAAAAATCCGAGGGTTCTTTGTTGCATTTCTACTTTCCTAAATCAAATATTGTTTAATTATTTATTTAATGTAAATTAATCAATGCAAATATATATATGTTTTGTGTTTCTTAAACTGAGTGAAAATGCGCCTGAAATCATTCTGTTATTATTTATATATTAGAGCCGTAATTCAATATATTATATTTATGCGGAAAAAAACTCTATTACTCCATTTTAATAATTATTGTCTCGATTCTAACTAAAATTAATAAAGCACAAAATAATCATAAATAATTACAAAATTAACTGATTAGTTATTTTTCAAACAGCAGAAAGCTAATATACGCTTTCAATCATTTTCAAAGCCAAATTTTGAATCCTCTTGTTTTTACATTGGCTTAGTCTTTCCAAAACTTAGCACAACCCATATTTCTTCATTGCCTGTTGCTGTAAGCTTTCTGCAGAGTCCGACACATATATTGAGTCATATTGGCGAAAAATACGATCTAAAGTCCCCAGACATAAATACGTTATCGAACCAGTTGCGTCTTGTTCAGACTCGATGCACGAAAACAGTTGCCCTAATGAGTCGAATTCCCCAACTAATATACACAGTTTGGAGTATTGACAGGAGAATATCACCAACTGGAGGGCCAACAGTGCCTGTTCCCGAATGTACAAGGAGGCATTAGGCGTACAGTTTTAAACAACCAGATGTTTGAAGACAGGATGGGCAATCAACTAGCCGACTATGATTTCGTTTTTCCCAAAACATCCTAAGCATTCTATCATAACTTTCTTGAGCCCGTCATCAGCATTGACCTTCGCGTGTAGTGAAATGAGTTCAAGTATTCCCCGATTGATAAATGCGATATCATATCCATAATTCCCGCTTTTCGCGATGGTTAACAGCAGTTTGAAGCTTGAAAAGGACAGTCGATTTAAATTCAAGTCTTCAGATGTTGCGTATTTTTCCGATGAAAGCTCAAACAGTCTGGGAATGATGTGGGCCATGGAGTAAATTCTAGCTATTTTTGACTTACCGCTTCTGCATAGATATTTCAAAGAATGTAAAATATCCTATAGCAGCAAGTTGTCTTCAAACAAAATCAATCTATCGAGATGTCCCAATAACACTTATATCTAACATATTAAATTTTTTTTATAAAATATTATTGCGTATTTTTTTTTTTACTAAGCTGAATTTGGGATTGAATTCATCGGAGTCTGGATAGATTTTTACCAAATTTGAAATTATCCAGACGAGGTTCTGGCACATCTTAACATTCACAACATACCTATTTAACAGTGATACAACAGTGTGAATAATACCGCTGTCTATCATATCATTACGAATTTAACCGTTTTCTCCCACCAAATTACCTACGAGATACAAAAGACTGTCGATCTGGTCGTCATCCATTCCCTTTCCCTCACGTTACATAATTTTTACAATTCCAACACCCAGTCCCTATCGCATCAGGATACCCACCAAGGTGGAATCTTTATTTTCTTTAATGATGTTAGCCAGTAGATGCGCAACTTTATCCTTAAACCAAACTGCACCTACTGCTTCCGTTTACAGTGTGAAGATTTTAGAGAGGTTGTGGAGTATGCCACTAGAGAGCCACTCAGAATAGTCAGGAGAGAAGTTGGTATAGAGCAAGAGAAGCTCTTCAACTGTTTAATACCATTATACGGGTGGGCGATTACTAATAACATCTGCGAAGTTTCTGAGGATGTGTAATTTACCCTCGTGTGACAGTTTGAGATTTTAACTAATGCGCTCGGTCTGGATTACGTTACAAATCTTAGATCGTTTATCGGCGAGTAATTTATTCTTGGTTGCTCTTCGGATATCGACTCTATAAGCATCTCTTTTGTCCTCCAATATCTATTTTAAGTCCATTATAAAACTAGATATATATTTGGATATAAAAAAGTATGTCTATTATATTGATTTAGATAAAAAATATATAATTTATATCTTAGTCCATAAGCCTTAGAAACTAATATATTATGAAAATTATCAGTACTCTATTCTTTACAGCCATATACGCCGTAGTGTCTTGCTCATGTGATTATTACAATGATCTCATCACTTAGTACAAATGCTCAGAATAATCCATCTTGTCATCCTTTGTGTTACAGCATTGCTAAGTTTTAAATGCCACTATCTTTCCAACCAACATCGACTATCCTCTATCTCTCTCTAAATGCCTGAACTAGATAACCTCACTTTCAATCAGTACGTCTAAGCTTCGCCAAGAAACGCTCGACTGCGCTGATATCGCCTCAATAGTTGTTGACTCCTATAGTGTGTGTTTCATGAGACTTGACATATGCAGTCTCCAGACTCAGTAGAAGTACATTCTGACCTTGAATACATATAAGAGAGCCGATTAGCGACTGTTGTCTACTTGGGATTCGATTATTGCCAGATTCACCAATCATACTCGAACGACTACACTTAATTTGGCAGCAGTATAAAAATAAGGACAGGGGATCAAGCAATACCTGTAAAATATGTATAAACAGGCTGTTGCTTATTCCCAAACCTAGCAATTTTGTGTAGGAGATGATAATCTTGCATATTTATCGGGGTTATAGGGAAACTATACCTTCCTCGCTTCATTGATTTCGAAAGAAATAATTCACCACGACAATATACACCAGCAACTCCCTAAAATTCTAACTAATCATTCAACACAACTTGGTGACTGTCGAGATTATATCAATTAATAGATCTCACTCAACAACCAATAAATTACGATGTCGGCTTGCAATTCAATTCGATTTTAAAATGTCACCATTAAAAATTGCGAGAATCTTGCTTTCTCTATCTTCAGTGTTGGATCTTTTATACTAAAAAATGTGACTATCGAGAATTGTACCCAACATAAATACTTATCCATGTTCAGAATATCCAGTACCTCCTCAAATTTATAAGAAATCATTGTTAAAAATTACTCAGGCAGTCGATCTTTTCTCAAGAAGACTTAAGGGTCAATTAATATTCAAAATTGTCGATTTACCAATATTGATACTGGATCAGAGAGTGTAATTGAACTCGGAAGGGGTAGTGCAAGCATCGTCAGCTCAGATTTTGATGAAATCAGAGGGGATTATGGGGCGGCTCTTTCCATAATTTAAGGGTCAGTAGCAATCACCTCTTCTACCTTTACTCATATTACATCTGGCATTGGAGGCGGGTTATATTTGGTTTCAGGAAGCATAGCTATAACGTCTTCGAGTTTCAGATATAACAAAGCATACATGGGTAGTGCAGTATATGCTGCTGAGGGCTCGGCCAAGCTGGTGAGAGTGACTGTATCCGACAGCACAAGCAAATATGGAAATCTCGCGTTTAGCAAATGTAGTGTGGAAATCGACAACAGTCGCATTGTAAATAACTCGGCAAGTAGAGCAGCAGGAGTATACTCTGCCTATATGAGTTTGCACGTTTAGGAAGATAACTTCTTCGAGAGCAATTCCGCAAATTAGCATTCAGCTATCTAAGGATTCGTTTCCCAGTTATATATTGGAGCGAACAATAAATTTAAGGAAAATTCTAACAGTCTGAAAAACGGTGCTTCTATCGGGTATTCGTTGGGGTCAAAGGATATCGATAGTTCCACCGTTTTCGAAGGCGAGGAAGGTGAGTTCAAGTGCCCATCCGGGTGCCGCGGTTGTTCTGAATCTAAGGTGTGTACTATTTGCGATAAAGGACTTGAGGTTCAAGATGGTGTTTGTGTAAGAGAAAAGGAATCGTCGTTATGGGTTTTATGGGTTGTGCTAAGCTTGCTGGTCATGTTAGTGGTGTCAGTCCTGGTATGGCGTCGATATAAACGAAATAAGAAACTTTCAGTATATAATTAGCTTAATTGATATTTTTGTTAGATTTTTTCTATATTGATGTATTTTTCTTCCTTTGTTTAATTAAAGAGTTAAATTTTATTATAAACAAATAGGGGTGTCTAAAAAAGATTAATATTCCCTTCTATTGAAATACTAACCTAGCATGAAACATAATAAATCATACTTTATATTGAGAATATAAAAACTGACCTTAATTTTTATTTGCTATTGTTCTTTGGAAAATGCCAAATTATTCATTGGTGCCATTGATTATCCTGTTTCTTCTCTCCTTCAAGACAACTGCCTCGTATTTCCGAAGCAGCAACAAACTAGAGCGTCAAAAATATGATGATTGGAAATAAAAATATGTGATCACATACAATTCTGTGGTTGAGGACACGTATCGTTTTGGCATCTTCAGATAGAACATAAAAACTATACATATACACAACTAGTACACATAACAAACATATCGAAAAGGAATTAATCAATTCACTGGGTTGACTCAGTCAGAGTGGATTTATCTCTATGCTTCGAACTTGATTGTTCCCACCAAACAGCTTGATCCCATTAGTATTATTGACTCTATTTAAACACATAATAGGCTATCCTTGATAGATGTTGATTGGGTCGAAAGCGGGGCGGTAAATCCAGTGAGGGCAGAAGGGGAATGTGGGGCTAGTTACGCGTTTTCCGCTGCGGCTGCCATCGAAGGCCAATATTTCATACATAAAAAAACCCTTCCTGTGCTCTCTTGGCAGCAAATTATCGACTGTACTTTTGATTACGGAAACTTTGGATGCGGTGGAGGTTAAATGACTAGCGTTTACTAATATGTCAAAGATTCAGGATTAACAACTGAGAACATGTACCCTTATAAAGGTATTTCCCAAAAATGTGGGGTTGATGGAGGGACATTCTCAATAGCAAATTACACTAAACATCCTTCCGGGGATTGTAATGCGGTTGGAATCGCTTTAGAAAACGGTCCTGTTTCAATAGGTATTGATGCCACTGGAATGGCAGCTTATCATAGCGGAATATTTAATAAATGCACAAATATTACGAGCTCGGGGGCGTTGTTGGTAGGTAAGAATTCAACCTCCTGGAAAGTTCAAATGAACTTCGGTATGACATGGGGCGTGGAGGGCTACATTTATTTATTATTAGGAAATAATTGTGCGATATGTGATACGGCATCTTCACCAATAATATTATGAACGAGCTGATAAAAAAAATGGGAGGGGAAAAGAGAACATAAAAACATTAAACACTGAATAAGGCAATGAATTAAATCTATATATAAATTTGTTTAAAAAATGTATTAAGTTTTTTTTACGTAATTTATAATCTAACGTATTTAGAAATATGTTCATTTAAATAAATCAAAAGATTAAATAAATTTAATCAGATAACTTATATTAATTCAGCCCAAATTTAAAAAAATATAATTAACATATTTATACAGAATAAATAGTTACTTGACTAACTTAATTTTAAAATATTCCAAATTACGTCACTAAGAAATAACAAGTTACAAATATTAATGTTGATACCTTATTTTTTAGAATGTTCAACAACAATTCTTGAAAAAGCAAAAGGAAATATAATTAAAATAAAATAAAAAAAAGAAAATAAAATAAAATAAAAAAAAGAAAACAATTAAAATATATTTCCGTAAATTTAAACAGTGATATATTTATTAAAATTTAATTTAAAAAAAACACACACGAACAAGTCAACATAAATTGGTTTTAAAAGAACAATAATACGATCATGAAATAACTGACTATTCCTTCGCTAGAAGAACTTCGTGCAGTTGTTCCGAAGCATTGCTTCGAGCGCAGTGAACTTCGATTCGCTCTTAGCATCATAAAAAGTGTCTTGATTATGCTTCCCATCATCTATGCCGGAACATTCATACCTGTCTCTTGGCTTTGGCTACCAGTCTGGGGACTGTATTCAGTTGTGTGCGGAACTGCCTCTTTCGGAATTTGGATACTTGGTCATGAATGCGGTCATGACTCTTTTTCCTCAAATAAAACTTTAAACCATGTGGTTGGCTACGTCTTGCATACCTCCTTATTGGTCCCTTACTTCTCCTGGCGATGGAGCCACTATATTCACCACAACAAAAACAATCATATCGACGAGGGAGAATCTCATGTTCCAATCAGGTTTACTGATCAAAAAATGAAATTATATACATCAGTGCACGGAACTCTCGGAAAGTTATATCCCTTTGCTGTGGGTCTCATTCTTTTGGGTCCTGGATGGCTTGCTTATCTGTTTCTTGGATGTGGTGGAGGTCCTGCTCGTGGAAATACTAATCATTTCATTGTTCCAAATAAATTATTTCCAGCATCTAAAGTTGCAGAGGTTCATGCTTCAACGATAGGCCTCCTTTTGGTTCTGGCTGGGCTGGCCAAACTTGGTTCAATCTACGGATTTATGTTCATCTTCTTGATGTACTTTCCCAGTTGGGTGGTCTGCCACTCTTGGTTAGCTATAGTGACGCTGCTTCAACATGTAAAAATCCTAACTATAATATAAATATATTTTTTTTTGTTGCTTAGACTGAAAAATCTGTAAAATGGTATGACGATAGAAAGTGGGACTGGGTCCGAGGAGCACTTGGGACTGTAGACCGAAACTATCCCTGGCTTTTCGATGAACTCCATCACTACATTGGCACAACTCACGTGATGCACCACCTGTTTCCACAAATTCCTCATTACCACGCAAAGGAAGCTGCTGTTGCAATCGCTAAAAAATTAGGACCTCTGTATAATCGAGATGATCAGCCATTCTACAAGTCATTTTATGAAAGTCTAAAGTTGATTTATACTGTTGATGGCGGTGATGGCTCATGGTCATTTTGATATTAAATAATGTATATATTTTTGGCATAGTTTTATTACAGCTGTGACTGTTTATGCTTGATTTGTCGTATTCAATTATGACTATATTTTTAAAAGTTGAGATACGTATTCTAAACTATTGTGTATATTCCAACTATGTGGGATGTGGATAGATAATGTTTCTGCTTGATATCTTCTGGAATGAAATTCGAACACTTGTTGAACTCAAGAGAAATAAATCAATATCATCATATAGTTTTATCTCTAAGCAATCAACGCATGAAATTATACTGATTAATATAACCTTTCTTCATAATATCCATTCGATATCATACCTAATTGTAAATATTACTGATATATATTTTTTAAGCTACCATATTTACAATAAATAAATAAAAATTGCATTAACTGACTTAAAACCTTGGGGTTTGAAGTTCCTACAATAAAAATATATAGATCTTCAAAGCACGAGTATGCTTTTTTTAATTGAGATACAACTTTATATTAATTAGGGTATTTTAAATATTTCGTAACAGATATAAGTATGATTAAATATATTATTGAAATATACATGTATTATTTATGTTTAAAATTTATATTATGGCAATAATAATTTATTAATTTGAATGTGATATAATTTTTTGGAATTACATTAGAGTGATATAATATACTATTATCTATTATTATTATAATAAAGCAATACTATTATAATGGAAAACAAATAATGTTATCCGAAAATGAGAAAACATTGAAGACTCAATTCAGGCAATTTAAGGATATATATATATATATATATGGATAAGGGTTTTTTAAGGCTTGATAGTATCAACATAAATTCTAAAATGCCAAATAAATAAAACGGGAACACATTTAGAAAATTGACGGAGAGAAAAAATATAAATATGTGTATATTGTATATATACAAGTATCTATATAAAATATACAATAGAAAATTCATTAAATAAAAAATACAATATTTATCAAATGTTTATTATCCAAATGAGTGCTTTACGTTACATATTTTTAAAAAAAATAAAATATACATTTATAAATAATGACGATATAATATATAAATATTAACAAATCTATTTCGTCTTAATAGATCATATTACGATGTATATTTTCTAAAATTTAATTTTGTAAAAACAATAGAAAGATGTTGTTGAGGAGAAGAAAAAGTGTAATTTCAGTAATTTTATGAATCATTAAAATGTAAAATCCTTGTTGAAAGTTGTATATATTTTTTCTGTTAAAACCAACAACAAAGAAGTTCTAATTTAATAGGGATTATTTTTAAAAAAAGTTTCAAAAGTTGATTTCATCAAAATGATTTTTATATACATATAGTTTTTATAATAATATCGAACTATTTTTTTTAGATTTCTTAAGAACGTTCGAATTGATTAATAAGATTCAATTTAAAGATTAGGTATTTTTTAAAAAATAATAAAGGAAAATAAAAATTAATTAATAATAAACATTAAAACTTCTTTAAATGATCAGCAATATGAATATGAAATAGGCATAGGCTCAAATACCTTCACTAGAGGAACTCCGTGCAGTTGTTCCTAAACATTGCTTCTAGCGAAGCGAACTTCGATTCACACTCTCCATCCTCACCAATGTTCTACTTATGATTCCTATAGTGTACGCAGGGACATTCATTCCAGTATCCTTGGTGTGGTTACCAGTCTGGGGCTTGTATTCACTTGCGTGTGGGACTACTGTTTTTGGTATTTGGGTTCTGGCACATGAATGCGGTCATGACTTATTTTCCTCTAATAAAACTCTGAACCATGTGGTTGGCTACGTCTTGCATACCTCCTTATTGGTCCCTTACTTCTCCTGGCGATGGAGTCACTATATTCACCACAACAAAAACAACCACATTGAAGAAGGAGAAACACATGTTCCCCGTAAATTAGGTGATGAGAGAATAAAGAAATTTATGATAATTCCGAAAATTCTTGGAAAATGGTTCCAATTATACAGATGTATTATGATATTGGGGCCTGGATGGCTACTTTATTTAATTTATGGACTGAGTGGAGGTCCTGCTCGAGGAAAAACCAACCACTTTATTGTTCCGAACAAACTTTTCCCTGCTTCCAAAGTTGCTGAGGTTCATGCCTCAACCATTGGTCTCCTTTTGATGCTCGCGGGCCTGGCGAAACTCGGATCGATCTACGGATTTGCCTTCGTATTCCTGCTTTACTTTCCCAGTTGGCTCGTCTGTCACTCCTGGGTGTCGATGGTGACCCTTCTCCAGCATGTACGACAATTTTAATTTATTAAATGCCATCTCCTTTTCAATTTACGCTATTGATAGACTGAAAAATCGGTGAAATGGTACGACGACAGAAAGTGGGAGTGGGTCAAGGGAGCCTTGGGTACTGTGGACAGGAACTACCCCTGGTACTTCGACGAACTCCACCACCACATCGGCTCAACCCACGTCTTGCACCACCTCTTCCCGCAGATCCCTCACTATCACGCAAAGGAAGCTACCGCCGCAATCGCAAAGTCTTTGGGGAGTCTGTATAAACGAGACGAAAAGCCATTCTACAAGTCCTTTTATGAAAACTGTGTCTATTTTCTTGTTGCCGATGAAGGTGATGGCACATGGTCTTTTTGATATATAAAAATAAATAGTTTGTATTGGCTAAAATACAATGCAGTATTCTTTCTTTTTCTAATTAAAACAGTCGATAAAACTCTTCAGTTATTAAAATATTTATTTATTGTTTTTTTCTGACCTTGCTATAGTTCGTTCTACTCATTATTTAAATGAATAATTTTTATATCATTTATTAACGGAAATTAAGAATATTGAATTAAACAAAAAATATAAGGATACCATAAAACAATAAAGTATCAGAGCTTCTACTGCTAGTGAATTTTGTTGTATTTTTCTTTGTTGAAAAAACTGAATTTAAAAAATTACAAATCCACCCTATCTAGGATATTTTTTTTTCTCAACTTGTGTGGGATTTGTAATATATTGTTAGATTTAGAATAAAATCGTCTTAAAGAAAGATTCAGAACTTATCAATTTCTTCTGAATATATCACATAGACTCATCTAAAAATGTTTGTTTAATCAGTCATTTTTAGAATGCATCAGTATCCAACTGAAATCTAATATTTGACATAGGGTACTTTTTACCTGCGGCTGAAATAATTTCGAAAATGTTGTTGAACCATCAACAATAATAATTATTAGGCTATACCAAAACGATATTGTAGAAGGTTCTAATGCCTTTATATGACTTGGGCCCCCATGTTGTTGCTATTAAAAGACAAAAACTGAGGAAGCCGTCCATAAAATAATTTTAATATTTCATTATTTTTTTTTTTTTCCTATTGAATTAAATAATAAACTTCTATGTATTATTTAAATAAAGATGTTATTACAAAATAATGAATATGCTAATCATTTTTTCTCCCTATTGATAATTTCTATAAATATTTTTCAAAATTCTATCTCAATGATTAAAATTTTATAGATTGAATAGTACGTCATTTAAGATTTAATATGTCTGTTATATAGAAAGATATTCAACACTATAATTTTTAAATAGGTCGAATTGA